>WNWU01000013.1:16195208-16212954 GCA_012654045.1 Ptyas mucosa
ATTCTATTCTATTCTATTCTATTCTATTCTATTCTATTCTATTCTATTCTATTCTATTCTATTCTATTCTATTCTATTCATAGATATAGATATACACATCAGTGGTGGGTTTCAATTTTTTTTACTACCGATTCTGTGGGTGTGGCTTGGTGGGCGTGGCATGGCTTGGTGGGCATGGCAGGGGAAGGATACTATAAAATCTCCATTCCCACCCCACTCCAGGGGAAGGTTACTGCAAAATCCCCATTTCCTCCCGATCAGCTGGGACTTGGGAGGCAGAGAATAGAGGGAGGCGGGGCCAGTCAGACTTTTTACTACCTCCTCCTCCTCCTCAAAGTTTCCCCAACTGGTTCTCCAGAACTGGTCAGAACCTGCTGAAACCCGCCTCTGATACACACACACACACACACATATACATAATGCTATTGCAGAGTAGGTGCAATCTATTAACTCTCTAAACAGGGGTGAAATCCAGCAGATTCTGACAGGTTCTGGAGAACCAGTAGCGGAAATTTTGAGCAGTTCAGAGAACTGGCAAATACCACCTCTGGCTAGCCCCAGAGTGGGGTAGGAATGGAGATTTTGCGATATCCTTCCCCTGCTACACCCACCAAGCCACGCCCACCAAGCCACACCATGCCCACCAAGCCACGCCTACAGAACTGGTAGTAAAAAAATTTGGATTTCACCACTGCCTCTAAATAAAACAAAACAAAGATGATAAATTTGGCCTGACTAGTATCTGTGAGCTTCAAAAATGCTGAGAGACAAAAAGGATTTAAAGAAATCAGGAGTTAAGAAGACTCTGTGAGTCAATCAATTATATCTATTGCTGCAAATAACTGAGTCAAGAAATGTGAAAGAAGTCATTTGAAACTGCAACAATGAATGAAAGGAGAAATTAGATTAGAGAGAGGGAGAAAAAAACAGTCTGCTTAAGCCCTTTTTTTTTGGTAGTAATTTGAATTTTAAAAAAAAGCAGACTCCAAGATTAATAAGGTCCTTTCTTCTAAAACTGACCAGGTATTTCTTCTATTTTCCATGTTCCTGAAATTCGTGGCTTGTCTTCTTTAAAATTGTCTAATTAGAGAACAGCCTTTCTTTTCACTGCTATACAGTGTTCTTAGTTTGGTATAAAATTGGCTCAAAAATCAGCTCCCAAAATGCTGAGAGAGAAAAAGATTGAAAGAAACCAGAAATTAAGAAGATTCTGTGAGTCAATCAGTTACAGCAATCGCTGATGTGATTAGGTTTTTAAAATTCTTTAATAAAGATTCTTTAATGATTCTTCATGGGGCTTTGTTTCCAAACCCCTTATTAGTCCTGTAGCTTCTCCTTTCCTCTTTAAAATACAGGATGCAGAGCTGGACGCAATGCAGGTAGTCCTCAACTTATGACCGCAGTGGAGTCCAAAAAGGGAGGCAGTTGTTAAGTGTGTTTTGCCCCATTTTATGACCCCCAGTTTTAAGTGACTCATTGCAGTTGTTAAGTTAGCAACACGGTTGTTAAGGGAATCTGGCTTCCCCATTGACTTTGCTTGTCAGAAGGTTGTGAAAGGTGATCGCATGACCCCAGGATGCTGCAACCATCATAAATATGGATCAGTTGTCAACCGTCTGAATTTTGATCACACAAACATAGGGACGCTACAACAGTGGCTAAGACGCTGAGCTTGTCGATCAGAAAGGTCGGCAGTTTGGCGGTTTGAATCCCTAGTACAGGTCTCCTGCATGAGCAGGGGGTTGGACTAGATGATCTCCAAGGTCCCTTCCAGTTCTGTTACTGTGAAGCTATAAGTGTGAAAAACGGTCATAAATCACTTTTTTTCAATGCCGTCGTAACTTTGGTTCATTAAATGAACTGTTGTAAGTTGAGGACTTACTATTATTTAATATTTCGCAGACTGTGTTGACAGGAGGGCAGAGGTCGACCCCAAGGCCTCTTGTTTGCGGAGTACCACAAGGGTCGGTTCTTTCGCCCTTCCGGTTCAACATTTATGTGAAGCCATTGGGTGAGATCATCCGTGGTTTCGGAGTGAAGTACCACCAGTACGCTGATGACACCCAGCTGTACATCTCCACCCCAAACCACCCCAATGATGCTCTTGAAGTGATGTCCCAGTGCCTGGAGGCTGTACGGATCTGGATGGGGAGAAACAGACTCAGACTAAACCCATCCAAGACCGAGTGGCTGTGGTTTCCGTCATCCCGTTATAGTCAATTAGCACCATCACTGACTATTGGGGGCGAGTCATTGGCCCCCACAGAGAGGGCTCGCAACTTAGGTGTCCTCCTGGACTCACAGCTGTCTTTAGAAGAACATCTGACAGCTGTGGCCAGGAGAGCTTTTTATCAGGTTCGCCTGATACGCCAGTTGCGTCCCTTTCTGGATCGGGATTCGTTAAAGACAGTCACTCATGCCCTCGTCTCTTCCCGCATGGACTACTGCAATGCTCTCTACATGGGACTCCCTTTGAAGAGCACCCGGAGGCTCCAGTTGGTCCAGAATGCGGCCGCGCGGGTTGTTATGGGAGCAACATGGCATTCCCATGTGACTCCCCTCCTACGCGAGCTGCACTGGCTCCCTGTGGTTTTCCGGATGCGCTTCAAGGTTTTGGTTACCATCTTTAAAGCGCTCCATGGCTTAGGACCCAGATACTTACGAGACCGCCTGCTGCCACCAATAACCTCCCACAGACCAGTACGCTCCCATAGAGAGGGACTTCTCAGGGTGCCGTCGGTCAAACAGTGTCGACTGGCGGCCCCCAGGGGGAGAGCCTTCTCTGTGGGAGCACCTACCATCTGGAACGAGCTGCCCTCAGAGATTCGGATAATCCTGGATCTTGGTGCATTCCGTCGTGCCCTCAAAACATTTCTTTTCAAACGGGCCGGCCTGACCTAACCTTGTCTAAAACCACTTTAAATTTTATATTCTGAATCTACCCCATAAATTTGAAATGATCTAATTCAATTCTATATCCGAACCTAACTATTTAATTGTATTTTAAATTGGTTTTTTTTTCAATTCCTTTATTACATGTATATTTCGTTCAACTGTACACCGCCCTGAGTCCTTCGGGAGTAGGGCGGTATATAAATTTAATAAATAAATAAATAAATAAATAAATAAATAAATAAATAAATAAACAAACAAACAAACAAACAAATAAATATTTTAAGAATTACTCATTATTCCACCATAACTTCAATATTCCAAATGTGAAGGATTACTAGTAATGCCAAATATGAACCTTTCAGTTTGGGCATGCACGCACGTGCAGTTTTGGGCACTTGGCGAGTGCGCACACGTGGCCCCATTGCAAACCAGTAGTAAAGGTAAGTAGAACCCACCCCTGACCATAGGGGTGTCAAACTCAAGGCCTGTGGTCCGGATCCGGCCTGTGACATGGTCGGATTCGGCCTGCATGGCTGTCCTAGAAATTTTAAGGGGGCTGGCCCTGCGCATGCTATCACAGTGTGCACAGACCCGGACCACCACATCCTGGCATGCGCACATGTGCAGAGGAGGCAGTGGGCCAGCGGTGCCTCGTCCGTTGTTCGCTCCTCAACCGCCACTGCCACCTCTTCCTCCTTGTCCTCATGGATCAGGAGGGATCACAGCCACTGCCACCATCAGCAGCTCACTCCCTCAAGGCTGCAGCTGAAGCGGCCACTACTGATTGGCACAGAGCAGTCTGGGGAGTATGAGAATTAGCACGGTAGGCAGGCCGGCCACCCAGGGGGAGGGTTGGCACGGTGGGTGTGGTAAGGAGGGGGCGGCCACCACTCTCATGCACCTGATGCACCTCGGCACTGCAGCCTTTCTAGATCGCCAGTGAGGGGCCAGCAGGCTGCAGCTACAGCTAGAAACCATCTTGCCCTACACAAAGTGTGGCAAACATGTGGTGGCTGATGGTTTCCAGCTGTAGCTGTCCCATACCCTGCCTCGCCTCACCCCATCCTGCGGGATGAACTTCCTGCCCACTGCCCCACACATCTGAGACCCCTGGATTCCCTCCTTAACCCCACCTGGCCACGCCCAATCAGCCGCGACCATCCCAGCCATGCTCCTCCTCCAGGGGTGAAATCCTCCATGGATTTCCACTGGTTCGCTGTTTGTGCATGTGTGGTGCACGCCAAACACGCGCTTGTGCAGTGTGCATGTGCAGTGTGTGCCAAGCACGCGCTTCGCATGGAAAAAGAAGACTTAACAAGGTAAGTAGAACAGTGAGGGGGGAAACAGCTGTACCACGCGGTTTAGTTTCGCTAGTTATAAGCGAATATAAACCATGTGGCGCAGCTCATCGTCGGAAATACCGGTTCAGACGAACCGGTAGGTTTTTTTAACTACCAGTTTGCCCAAACTGGTAGCTTTTTAACTACTGGTTCACCTGAACTGATAGCTTTTATCACTATTAGTTTGCCCAAACCAGTGCGAACCGGTAGCATTTCACCCCTGCCCTCCTGCTCTCTGACCCCCGGAGGACAACCACAATGCTGATCTGGCCCTCAATGAAATCAAGTTTGGCACTTCTGGTTTACCGGGACTCCTTTTTCCTCTTCACGGTACAGGTCTCTCCAACTCTCTCTCTATGCATTTGATTTTTCTTGCTCACGTGCAAGGATTTGAGAACACTGTCCTGTTGGATTTAGCCCAAAGTTAAACTCGTTTGAGGTCATTTTGAATTGTGACTTCAGAGAGAAGATTATTCTGTTCTTCTCTGGGAAGCTAAGACTGATCTTTGATGGCTCCTTAATGGGAGGATTATTCTTGGGCTGCTCCTCATGTTCACTCTTTCATGTGCAGCCCAGAAATAGTAGAATTCCTTCTGCGAGAAGACATCAAAGAAAACCAGTTTGGGCTAGTGGTTAAAGCATCAGGCTAGAAACCAGGAGACTGTGAGTTCTAGTTCTGCAGTAAAAATAAATGAACAGAAGACTCAGAATTGTATTTTTCCACTATAGGTAGTCCTCAACTTATGACCACAATTAAGCCGCAAATTTAAGTTCTAGGCAAGACAGTGGTTAAGTGATTTTTGCCCCATTTTACGATCTTTCTTGCCATAGTTGTTAAGTGAATCATTGCAGTTGCTAAATCAGTAACACGGTTGTGAAGTGAATTGACTTTGCTTGCCAGAAGGTTGCAAAAGGTGATCCCAAGACCTTGCGACACTGCAACCATCATAAAAACCGAAAAACCAAATAACCGAATTGGAAGGGATCTTGGAGGTCCCCTGCTCAGGCAGGAAACCCTATACCAGTGATGGCTAACCTTTTTGCCGTCATGTGCCAAAAGCGTGGGGAGTGTGGGGGGATCACATGCACGCTTGTCCACATCCATAATTCAATGCTCCCCCGCGCATACGCACGTGACCTCTCCCCCTGCATGGCCCCCGTTTTTGACACGTGATGGCACAGTGTGAACGGAAGGCTCATTTTTTGCCCTCCCCCAGGCTCCAGAGGCTTTCTTGGAGCCTGGGGAGGGTGAAAACGATCCTCACCCCCCCCTGCCTGAGGCCCTCCGGAGGCTGGAAATAGCCTGTTTCCTGACTTCCTGTGGGCCAGGAAGGCCCGAAAATAAGTTGGCTGGCATGCACAGCTGAGCTAGGGCAACGCTCGGGTGCCGATCGATATGGTTCCGCGTGCCACCCGTGGCACCCGTGCCATAGGTTCGCCATCAAGGCCCTATACCATTTCAGACAAATGGTTGTCCAATCTCTTCTTAAAAACCTCCAGTGTTAGAGCACCCACAACTTCTGAAGGCAAGTCATTTCACTGATTAATTGTTCTAAGTATCAGGAAATTTCTCCTTAATTTCTCCTTGGTTCTCCCTTTGAGTAGTTTGCATCCATTGCTTCTTATTGAACAGAAACACGACTGTAGAAATTATTACACAGGTGGGAACTTTTATGGAACCTTCTATTGTATATGAACTTGTCTTAGTCAGGATCAGCTGCACACAGTCAAGTTAACCCAACAAGGAAGAACATTTGGTCAAGATGCCACCAAGGTCTCTTGAACTAGCCACCTTACTTACTTATAAGTGTGAGTCAGTTGCCTAGTGTCTGAATTTTGATCACATCACCATGAGCGGGAACAGTAGTAAGTGGGAAAACAATCATCAGTCACTTTTTTCAGTGCTATTGTAACTTAGAACGGTCACTAAAGGAACTGTTGTAAGCTGAGGACTACCTGTATTTCTAACATCGTCTAACCGGTGCAGAGGAGAATGGAACTCCTACCTGTAGAGGTAGAGGAAATGTCCTTGAGGGACAGGAGAAAGAGGTCAAGTCGTCTCCTACAGAAAAGTTGATGTCAAGAAAAAAAAGTCAGATGAGTCCAGGGCAGAAAAGTAGCCCGAGTAAACATCTTAGACAAGATTTTTCTTAGTTATCAAGAAAATAAAAGGAGGGAGGAGGGAAGCACTATTAGAGTAGCAAGATTCTTTTTTTTTATTCTTCTTTTTTTAAAATTGTTTATAATATAAAATACAAAGAGCTGAGGATTACCTGTACTGGTCACCACAATCTAAAAAAGAGGTGGAGACTCTAGAAAGAGTGCAGAGAAGAGCAACAAAGATGATTAGGGGACTGGAGGCTAAAACATATGAAGAACGGTTGCAGGAACTGGTATGTCTAGGTCCGTGATGGCGAACCTATGGCAGCAGAGGTGGTGCCAGAGGTGGCACACAGAGCCCTCTCTGTGGGCACGCGCGCCGTCACCAGTTGCTCTTCTGGTTTCTGAAAAATGGCCCCAAAACGGCCCAAAAAATGGCCTGGAAATAGCGCCCAAAACATCCTGAAAACATCCTGAAAAAGCCCCCCAAAAAAGCCTGTAAACGGCCCGAAAAACACCCTGAAAAACGGCCCAGAAAACAGCCCGAAAAAGGCCCTGAAAACAGCTCAAAAAACAGCCTGAAAACGGCTCAAAAAACAGCCTGAAAATGGTCTGAAAAACGACCAAAAAAACCAGGCATGCATGCACCGGCCAGCTGGTCTTTGGGTTTCCGGTGCTCTGGCGCACGAACATGCACACACATGCACACACGTGGTCCGGTTTGGGCACTTGGTGCTGAAAAGATTCGCCATGACTGGTCTAGTTTAATGAAAAGAAGGACTGGGGAGACATGATAACAGTCTTCCAATATCTCAGGGGCTGCCACAAAGAAGAGGGAGAGAGTCAAGCTATTCTCCAAAGCACCTGAGGGCAGGACAAGAAGCAATGGGTGGAAACTAATCAAGGAGAGAAGCAACTTAGAACTAAGGAGAAATTTCCTGACAATTAACAATTAATAAGTGGAACAACTTGCCTCCAGAAGTTGAGAATGCTCCAACGCTGGAAGTTTTTAAGAAGAGATTCGATAATCATTTGTCTGAAATGCTATAGGGTTTCTTGCCGAAGCAGGGGGTTGGAAGGGAACTTGAAGACTTCCAACTAAACTGTTCTGTTCTGTTCTGTTCTGTTCTGTTCTGTTCTGTTCTGTTAACAGCATCCAGAACTGTTTGTGGCTGGCTAGCTGTACCCTGCCTTTAAGAGGCTGTACCGATCAGATCATCTGCCATACCATACTGACTGCAGAGCATAAACAGAGGGATGAGGTGCTTGAACCCGCTCCCTTTCACGGAACACCTGGTTGCAAGAAAGCAATTTGAAGAAGCCACCCTTCCTCCCTCCCTTATCTCCCCACGCAACACTGTGACAGCAGTATCATGAGAAGCAGCTTGAATAAGGTACATTAAAAATGAAAAGCATAGATTAAAATTGCATGCATGCATCATTAGCAGAATACAGCGGATCTTTTTTTTTTTGAAAAAAAAATCTGTTCCAGACTCAGCAAGAACTATTCACACTACAGTACAGTAACACAGTCCCCTTAGGTAATTCAAAAGAGGACTTGTTATATCACGCCAAGTGTAAAAGTACATAGCTTTCAAAGGAAAAAAAACTTGCAATGAGTAGTCGGCTAGGGATCAAACAATTCCCGTGGGACTTAAAAACATCTCGCCGTAATTATAAAGGCCTTTAGCTGCAGATTGGCAGAATCACTATTTTCCGGCACATTTTCAACGGTGTGCTAAAATCAGGATCAGGATCCAGGATTCAGAAGAAAACTCAGACAATTTTTTTTTGAAACTAGACTAAAAAGAATACACAAAGCTGTGTGTTATTTCGTTTTCCTCTTCATCTATGATTTATTTTTAAATGTCCTCACCAAAAGGGGAAAGCCAGTTTGGCATAGTGGTTAAGGCATGAGGCTAATTGTCAACTCGCAAAGCATCCCTGGCCTGCTCTCGAGTTGCCATAGGCAAGGGGGATGGGAAACCGACGAAGCAGCATGGCAGCCAATACAATTAGCACATTCCAGGCATATCTCTCTCAGGGCTATCTCCCAGGGCTACCCATAGCGGCCGGTGGGGTGTGATTTCTACAACATGTGAAATTACTTCGTTGGCGAATGTGATGACACACCCTGGGGGGAGGGGGGAAACAGGGTCATGATTGGGACATAAACTACATGGGGTCAAAGTTGGCTTCATTTGGAACGTGCCAACATGAAGCTCCTAATAAATAACTGGATTTCTTTTGAAGCTTGGCTCGAGGCTCATGATTTAGTTAGGGCATCCATCAGAACCCTGATACTAATAATATCTGGGAGGCCAGGAGTTCTACTCCTACGTTAGACACAAAGTCAGATAAATGACCTGGGGCCAACCACTCTCATTTAGCCCCAGCAAGAAAGCAATGGCAAAACACTTCTGAAATCTTGCCAAGAAAACTGCAGGGCCTTGACCGGGAAGAAGTCAACATTGACCTGAAGGCACAGACAAACAAATGAAAAAGCCAAAAGGTAGCAGCACATAGTAGCACCAGGTTAACCTTGCCTGGGTTCAGACATCAAAGAAGTAGATGACCTTCTTAGGAGACCACAAAGAAATCCCAGCGCCATAGAGTACACTAAGAAATTAGAAGAAGGTAATGGTGATCAGCTTCCATCTTGTTGCAATACAAGTCACACAGATATACCCATAAGATCACCAGAGTGACTTTATCCTAGGGCAGTGATGGCTAAACTTTTTGCCGTTGTGTGCCAAAAGTGGGGGGAGCACGGGGGGTTTGTGCCCACACCCATAATTCAATGCGCCCTGTCCCCCCACACATGTGTGACCCCACCGCGCTCCCCCCACTTTTGGCATGGTGGGCCCAGTAGGCCCGTTTTTCACCCTCCCCAGGCTCCAGAGGATTTCTAGGAGCCTGGGGAGGGTGAAAATTGCCTTCCCCATCCCCCCAAAAGCCCTCTGGAGGCTGGAAACAGCCTGTTTCCTGATTTCCAGTGAGCCCGAAAGGGCCGAAAATCAGGTGGCCGGCGCGCGCATGCGTGCTGGAGCTGAGCTATGGCAACACTGACGTGCCCACAGATACGGCTTCACGTGCCACCTGTGGCACCCGTGCCATAGGTTCGCCATCACGGTCGTAGGGTGACTACTGTCTCCCTAGGACAAGGGTGTCAAACTGGATTTCTTCGAGGGCCGGATTGTAGTTCTCCTCTGTGAGCTGGCCGGGGGGGTGGGAGGAGGGGAGAGAGAGAGGACGGATGCATCCTGCAGCAGCCTGCCGGCCAAAACAGGGCACGCACATGAGCCCCCCCCCCCAAGCCCCGTTTTCGGTCTGGATGGCCTCCTGCAGCATCCTGCCAGCCAAATCCGCATGTGGGGGGGGGGCATGCAAGGCCTCCCTTGCCCCATTTTTGGCCTCAACTGCCTCCTGCAGCACCCTGCTGGCCAAAACGGGGCATGGGGGGGCGTATGAGGCCCCCATGCCCCATTTTGGCTGCCAGAGGCACTGTGGGCCGGTCCTTTGCTATTTCCAGGCTGGCCCCGTAGACCAGATTTAAGCACCCCCATGAGCCAGATCTGGCCCACGGGCCTTGAGTTTGACATCCCTGCCCTAGGAGAAGCAACTGTCTGGATTACTTGTGGAATACATTCTCAATTCTCTCTTTCTCTGGAGAGGAATTACAAAGAGCCAGTGTAATCGTCGGTTCCCCATTCTGCTGTAGTATCGTGGTACAGTCATTCTGCTGCAGTCATCAGTTCGCCAGTTCTTCCCCAGCAGTCCAAAATTTTAATGACCTTCTAATCAATCATGTGACATTTTAAAATATTTTGTATGACTCTTGTTAAGATTTGGGAATATATTTTTTTTTAAAAAAATGCAACGTTGCCCATTGGAATTCCTGCCTTAAGAGGAAACTCGTTCATTTTTTTAACTTTAAAAAAGGTTTCTTACCATCAGACATCCTACAAGTGTTGTTATTATTTCATACAATATAAAAACAGCATACAGTAGGAACAGCATACACCAATCAAAAGGAGGGTGGGTGGCAGCTATTCAACCCTACTTACAAGCAGGGGTGAAATCCAGCAGGTTCTAACAGGTTCTGGAGAACCAATAGCGGAAATTTTGAGTAGTTCAGAGAACTTGTAGCAGAAATTTTGGGTAGTTTGGAGAACCGGCAAATACCACCTGTGGCTGGTCCCAGAGTGGGGTGGGAATGGAGATTTTGCAATATCCTTCCCCCAGGAGTGGGGAGGGAATGGGGATTTTGCAGTATCCTTCCCCTGGAGTGGGGTAGGAATGGAGATTTTGCAATATCCTTCCCCTGCAAGTCCACCAAGCCACGCCCACAGAACCGGTAGGGAAAAAATTTGGATTTCACCCCTGCTTACAAGTTCCTCCAAGAAAAAGAGTAGGTGCTACAGAGCAGATAGAAAGACAAAATTTTTATTCCAGAACTCTGGCCCAGGCATGGAGCATATCTCCCTAACACTCGTTACTCTAAGAGTCAACGAAAGGACCCTGTACTTGTTAGGTTGAAGTACAAGAAGAGTATTTGCAAGCCCTATTAACCAATACTGACTCCAAGTGATGCGTTAGCTGCTGAGAGTTACTTGGTTGAGTTGGGTGGCTACAGAAAATGAATGAATGAATGAATGAATGATAAATTAAGGAAGCCATTTTAGTTTTATAAGCCAATATTCATAGCTTTGTGTGTCATATATCATATATACCATGGTCTAGAACAGGGGTCTGCAACCTTAAACATTCAAAAAGCCATTTGGACCCATTTTCCACAGAAAAGAAAACACCGGGAGCCACAAAACCCTTCCCATACCTGACTATTTCTTGAGTGGCCACAAAACTGGCATATGTAGCAAAATTCTGCTTGCTTCTAAAACTTTTATTTTCTTGTATTTATCCATGGTTGGCCTACCGGGGGTTGAAAAGCTCAATAAATTGCGTGCCGGCGGGTGTCGCACATTGGCAGTTGTGACTCATATTTTGAGTGACAGGGAGCCGCAGCAGAGGGGTGAAAGAGCCACATGCGGCTCCAGAGCCACAGGTTGCTGACCCCTGGTCTAGAACAAGGTGTGAACTGAATTTTAAAAACTTGGAAGGAACCTAACTTTTCCTTTCTAATCAATCTTTCTCCCAAGTTTAACCGAAGAGTTAATGTGATGCCACATGTACAATGGTTGCTCTGTCTGGAAAACACACAAAGATTGCATTCCCTCAATCCATTCGGTCTAGTTAATGGCCTTACCTCATTTTGTGACTTTGTGCAATATATCAAACCATACACACGAGTAGCGGGAATGAGTGCAGCAATACACTAACCTGCAAGCAACCAATTAATCTTAGTGTTGAGATCGTTCACTCACTAAGTAACTTCCTGACTTGATTATCATGTAAATGTGGCCAAAGGGTATCTTTGCAGTCTGTTCAGCTTCCAAGGATAATTTTGCAGCCTCTCAAAACACAGCCTTTTTAGGCTGTCAATCAACATAGCCTAAAGCCAACTAGGGAATTACATGCATCCACAAAATTAAACAGATGTTTATTCTGTCTTTCCATCTTCTGACAATAATGTCTACTATAATGACACTGTAGAGTTGTCTCAGCAAGGGTGATTCCATCTACTGATGCTCCCCCCTCTCCCCATTTATAAAGCACTTGCTTGCTACTTGGAAATTTAGAGGAGCAAAGGCAGAATTCAAAAAGAGGAGGCTGCATAAACCTTTCGGGCGCAATGGGAGAAAAGCCAACATTTCAAGCTCAAACAGCATTTCAGCTGCCTGAATTAATTTGCTCAAGCCAAGACATCCTTACCCATATGGTACATATTTAAAGAGAAAACCTTCTAGCACCTTTGAAGCCTCTGAAGACATTTGTTATGGATGGCACATCACTTTCAACTTGGCCATTTTCTCCCGAGTTACACAACTTAATATCAACTAATGTAGGTAGCCCTCTGTGAGTTAATTTCCTCTGCAATTATAAGAGTGCTCTTGAAAAGAGAGGGAGGAGAAACTTCTAACAAGAAATTATAATTTGCCTTTAATGCTGTTTTCTATCTGAAAGAAAGATTTAAAAGATCAGACTGGGGGGGGGGGAACCCCTACCTCTGTTACTTTATTATTCCTGGACTGAAGATGATTTTCACATGAAAAGATGCCGTATTTTTTGGAGTATAAGACGCTCTGGACTATAAGACGCACCTACCTTTTTTGGGGAGGAAAACAAGAAAAAAAAATCTGCCTCTGCCTCCCAGACATTTGCCTCATTGCAACAAACAGCCTGCTTTAGTTTCATTTTCAGCACAGTCTGATTAGCCCAAGAAAAAAAAATCTGCCTCCCAGCAATTTGCCTCCTTGCAGCAAACAGCGGAGGCCATGAGGCAATGGCAATCCCTGCAGCCTGAAACAGCTGATGGTCGGGAGGTCGATCCAACCGACAATCAGCTGCTTGTGCTAATCAGGCTGTGCTGAAGCTCAAATGGGCTGTTTGCTGCAAGGAGGTAAACTGCTGGGAGGCAGAGGCCGAAGGGTGGGGGCCAGCAAGTGGGTGGGAGGTGCTACATTCGGTGTATAAGATGCACCCAAATTTTCACCCTCTTTTAGGGGGTAAAAAGTATGTCTTATACTCCAAAAAATATGGTAAGCTGCACCAGGGTTGATCTCAAATAGCTAAGATGCAGTTAATACTTGATTAGGAAGCATGGGAACTCATAAGGCCATAACCTGAGTTGAGAAAAGTCCCATAAAATGGCAATGGTACATCAGTTCCACACTGTTGGCAGGAAAGCTATATAAACACATTTGTATCTTTACTAGGAATTGAGCTCACTTTTATGCTTAAAAAAAATGGGGGGGGGGGGAGCTCGAGGGAATGCCAGTCCACCTTCCAGGTAAACACAGCAAAATAAATTGCTCCAATTTGTTCTACAAAGAAATGGCCTCTGCTCCATTACTCTCAGAGTTGATAATCTGCCTTAAAGGCTAAGGTAGGTATTGCTCAACCACATTTCTCAGGAGACAATTCCTGGGATTTTTCCTGTTTTCACACCTCACTTAGGAAAAAAAGAAAAGTTTACAGACTTTTCTCCAAATGGTTTGCGTGTCTTTTTAGAAAAAAAAAATTATGATACCATTATGCATTTTGGTCACAGAAGGCTATAAGGTAAAGGTAAAGGTTCCCCCGCACATGCCTGCTAGTCATTCCTGACTCTAGGGGGCAGTGCTCATCTCCGTTTCAAAGCCGAAGAGCCAGCGCTGTCTGAAGACATCTCCGTGGTCATGCCAAAGGCGCACAGAGTTGTTACCTTCCTACCAAATTGGTCCCTATTTTTCTACTTGCATTTTTTACGTGCTTTCGAACTGCTAGGTTGGCAGAAGTTGAGACAAGTAACGGGAGCTTGCCCCGTTACACGGCACTAGGGATTCGAACCGCTGAACTGCCGACCTTCTGATCGACAAGATCAGCGTCTTAGCCACTGTGCCACCACATCCCATAGAGCTGTAGACACAATCAAACAAATCAAATCTAAACGTCTGTAGAGATTCTCAGTCATCCAGGTCATGGTTGACCCAGAGGTGCTTTTTCAGGAGGCAACTGGACTTTCTTGTTTTTTTTTCTTTTGAAGACGTTTTGCTTCTCATCCAAGAAGCTTCTTCAGATCTGACAGGAGAGTGGGGATAGTCCAGGGCTGCCAAACTCCCGGCCTGTGGGCCGGATGCATCACGTGCTGACCATGTTCACGCCCGGTTTAGCGAAGGGGAAAAAAAGTCCTGATATATCACGTGACGCCTCAAACCACATGGAGACCCACTTCATAACCACAACGACTTGTAGCCAAAATTCCAGTCTCCATTGTGGTCATAACACAAGGATTACATACAAGCATGAAGGGATAGGAAAGGAGAAAGGGAAAGAGGAAAGAAAAAGAAAAAGAAGGAAAGATGGGAAGAGATCAAGGAAGGAAAAAGAAGGAAAGAGGCGAAGGAAGAAGAAAGGAGAAGGAAGAGGGAAGGAAGGAAGGAAGGAGGGAGGGAGGGAAGGAAGGAAAGAAGGAAGGAAGGAAGGAAGGAAGGAAGGAAGGAGATTATAATGAGAGTGAGGGAGGGTCTGAGGGAAGTCCTGCCTTAGCACTTGGCCGCCACAGGTGCCCTTGACATGAGTGACATTGAGCTGGCCACACCCCCTGGCCACGCACCCAGCCCCCTCGAGGTCAAATACAACCCTGATGTGGCCCTCAAAGAAATTGAGTTTGACACCCCTGCCCTAGATAAACCCCTTCCCACATGAAAAGCAGGCCTTGGGTGGATTCTCCTCTAGATTTGCAGTGGAAATGGGGGAAAAATGTGTCAGCATCTGATGCAGAATACCAAAAAAGGCCAAACACAGCTGCTCTCGCAGGAGACAAATGAGGTTGTTGTTTTTTTTCCTTTTTCCCACTGCTGCTTATAGCTTGCTTTGCCTCCATCATCCACTTAATCCTGCCAATAGTAAGCATTGGTTTATAGACGAGGCCAAGAGAATATTGCAAGAAGCAACAGACAGCAAACAAGGAATGGGATAAAGCTGCAACTTTTTTTTTCTTCCTCCTGTGGTCTTGCTAAAACTCAGGTCACAGAATGGAAATAAAAGAAACAAGTACAGGTTAATCCTCTCCTTACAACCACATTTCGGTTGCTAAACGAGACAGTGAGTTTTGCCCCATTTTACGAACTTTCTTGCCCCTATTTCTTGCCCCTATTCCTAAGTGAATCACTGCAGCCATTAAGTTTGTAACATGCTTGTTCAGTGAATCCGGCTTCCCTATTAACGTTAAATTTATATTTACGGACAGAAATAAAGGGAAACTAGTATAGATCTATTTCAAGCTATTTAGCTCTCATCAGCTAGCCATACCCTTCTGGGATTCAAACCTGGGCTGCTTGCTTATTAGGTAGATGTATTAACCTCTAAGCCATGGACTCTCCTTGCTTTGTTGGCTATACCAGGGGAGAGTTTAAGATCAGGGCAAGCTGGTCTACCCAAATATGGGAAGGAGCGTACTGCTTCCCTTACGACTTTCAGCCCCAACCCAGGAGCCTTCGCAGGCAGTCGCTTTCGTGACAAACTATTTTTGTGTTGAATTTATATTTACTGACAAAGAATCCCAGAAGGGTATGGCTAGCTGATGAGAACTAAATAGCTTGAAATAGATCTATATTAGTCTCCCTTTATTTCTTTGTCAGTAAATATAAATATAACACAAAATAGTTTGTCGTGAAAGCGACTGCCTGCGAAGGCTCCTGGATTGGGGCTGAAAGGCAAAAGGGAAGCAGTACGCTCCTTCCCATATTTGGGTAGACCAGGTTGCCCTGATAGGAAAAACACTTCTTCTCTATTAACATTGCTGGTCAAAAGCAGAGGTGGTATTCAGCCGGTTCGGACCGATTTGGGCGAACTGATAATAGCAACGTGCCTGGTAGTGGTGACCTGCAGGTGGGTCCGCCCACCCACCTTGGCGCAATCCTGTCCTATATTGCTGTGTTTTTTACGCTGCAGGCATATGTGCACAATGTGTGAGAGCGAATTGCTGTGTCATTTGACATCCCACGTGTGTGTAGACAGCATGCATGAGCAAATTGCTGATTCAATTCAAGATTTTTCCAGCTGTGTAGAAATTTTTCACTTGAGTTTTACCCAGGGACGGGCTCCTGGGGGTTCGGAAGGATTCGGGCGATCCTCTAGCCAAGGATCGCCGAGGTTTGGCAAACTCTCAAATGCCACCCCGGCTGGCCACGTCCACCCCACTCCACCCCTCCCAGGAGTCTCCATGTGGCCCGTTCATCATTCCAGGTAAGTGCAGGGGATGCATGGAGGGTCTGAGAGGGGAAAAAAGCGCACCTCCCAGAGATTCCCGAAATCTGGAAATGGGCCTGTTTCTGGCCTCCAGAGGGCCTCCAGACCCTGGGGAAAGCTGTTTTCGCTCTCCTGGAGGCTTGAGGAAAGCATCTGGAGCCTGGGGAGGGTGAAAAACGCCCCCTCCCATGGTGCAGGCGGTCGACTAGGACACACTCACCATGGCCACGTCCACCCAGCAACGGGGCACTGAACCAGTTGCTAAAGGATCTGAAGACCACCTCTGGTTTTACACACACACACAAATGTCATTCCTACACATGAGGAGTGGGGCAGAGTTTATTATTTTAAAAAAATGATTCCCCCCCATCTCATCTGAATACAGATCACAGAGAGCAAGATACTTTCCTTCGATCTAAGTGAAACTCTTCCTTTTCACCTCAGAATGTTGAAGTTTCCCCAAAGCAGCAAAAACTCGGTTGAGCTGAAAACCTGGAACGTTGCCAGAAAGCGAAGATCTGCAATAAAAACAGTGCTAGGAAAGGAAAACAGTGTTGGGATTCCCACGAGAAATCTGCTGCCTAACAGGTGAAGAATAAATAGGCTATTAGCAGAAAAGAAGCCCGGTGTTGTGCAAGGAACGTGCAGCAATACATCCACACAAGCAAGCCCAAGACAAACAAGGCATGAAAGGATGGGGTGTACTGGATCTCACAGCTCTCACAAATAATCTGCCACTTATCTGTTTCCGTAATGGGAGGGCATTCATAATTTCTTCCCATATAAGAATACGTTCTAAGACAATTTACAAATCTGTTTGCAACAGTACAACTTCAAATGTATGGGAAGGAATACCGTGTTTGGTTTCTAAGCAGGGATCAGAAATCTACCTTCCCCCATATATTTTATTACAATTAGCATCATTAAGAACAGGCATTATCTATCTATCTAGCTATCTAGCTATCTAGCTATCTAGCTATCTAGCTATCTAGCTATCATCTAGCTAGCTAGCTAGCTATATCATCATCTATCTATCATCATCTGTCTGTCTATTTATCATCATCTCTCTATATTATCATCTATTTATTTATCATCTATCTTCATCATCATTATCTATCCATCTATCATCGTCTATCTATATCATCATCTATCTATCATCTATCTATCATCATCATCTATCTATATTATCATCTATCTATCATTATCTATCTATCTTCATCATTATTATCTATCCATCTACCAACATCTATATCATCTATCTATCTATCTATCTATCTATCTACATTATCTATCTATCTATCATCATTATTATATCTATCTATATCATCTATCATTATTATATCTATCTATCATCTATCATCGTTTATCTATCTATCTATCTATCTATCTATCTATCTATCATCCATCTATCTATCTATCTATCTATCTATCTATCTATCTATCTATCTATCATCGTCTATATCATCACCTACCTATTATCGTCTGTCTGTCTGTCTGTCTGTCTATCTACATTATCTATCTATCTATCTATCTATCTATCTATCTATCTATCTATCTAT
>WNWU01000013.1:16217899-16229803 GCA_012654045.1 Ptyas mucosa
CCTTC
Source organism: Ptyas mucosa (assembly GCA_012654045.1). Classification (NCBI taxonomy): domain Eukaryota; kingdom Metazoa; phylum Chordata; class Lepidosauria; order Squamata; family Colubridae; genus Ptyas; species Ptyas mucosa. The sequence goes on from WNWU01000013.1 coordinate 16,217,905, forward strand.
CTTCCTTCCTTCCTTCCTTCCTTCCTTCCTTCCTTCCTTCCTCCTCCCTCCCTCCTTCCCTTTCTTTTCTTCCTTCTCTCTCTCTCTTCCTCCCTCCTCCCTCCCTCTTTCCCTTTCTTTCCTTCCTTTCTTCTTTCTTTCCTTCTTTCTTTCTTCCTTCCTTCCTTTCTTCTCTCTCTTCTCTGTCTCTCTCCTTCCTCCCTCCCTCCCTCCCTCCTTCCTTCCTTCCTTTCTTCTCTCTCTCTCTCTCCTTCCTTCCTTCCTGGTTGTTTGCTTAAAGACATTTCATTACCCAACTAGATAACAGCATCAGTGTTAATGGATGTGGGATTTCCTCCCTGTTTATATATATTAGCTTGGCCTGTCTGTGTTTCTGGGATTTTTCTTCTTGGTAGTTCCCTGATTAGGGTATTGTTTTCTACCTGGATTTGTCTGGTGTTAACCCTATCTTATCTGGGTATTGTTTGCTGGAGATAATGTGTTCTGGACTTCTTGTTGCCTTCTTAGCATTTTTACTGTCTCTTTTCAGTGGTGTATAAATGTGAACTACTGATGACTGGTTTATCTCTGTGGGATATCTCTTTAAGCAGAGGTGGGTTTCAGCAGGTTCTGACCAATTCTGGAGAACCGGTAGTGGAAAATTTGAGTAGTTCAGAGAACCGGTAAATACACCACTGACTGGCCCCGCCACCATCTATTCTCTGCCTCCTGAATCCCAGCTGATTGGGAGGAAATGGGGATTAACTTTCCCCTGAAGTGGGGAGGGAATGGAGATTTTACAGTATCCTTCCCCTGCCTCACCCACCAAGTCACGCCCACCAAGTCATGCCACGCCCACTAAGCCACACCCACAGAACCAGTAGTAAAAATTTTTGAAACCCACCACTGTCTTTAAGCCAACTCAGAAAGCTCAGGTTGCCCAAAGGGCTGCTGATACAGTTCTACAGATGAATTATTCAGTCTGTCATCTGTACCTCTATAAGTGTCTGGTTTGGCACTGCAACCAATCAAGGCAAACACAAACAGATAATTAGAAATGCATGGCAAAAAAACGGCTACCTCTACCTTCCATCATGGTCCTGTATACTGCACGAGTCAAAAAGAGGGCTGTGAAAATATCTACAGACCCCTCGCATTCTGGACATAAACAGTTTCCACTGCTACCCTCAAAATGATGCTATATGGCACTGCACATCAGAACAACTAGAAAAAACAAGGATAGTTTTTTTCCCCATGCCATCACCCTGCTAAACAACTAATTCCTACAACACTGTCAAACTATCTAAAGAGGCAGTATTATCATCATTATTCTCATCTTCCCTATTACCTATCTCCTTATCTTATGACTATAACTTTGTTGCTTATTTACATCAAGAGTTTACGCACCGGAAACAAATTCCTTGTGTGCCTAATCACACTTCGCCAATAAATAATTTTATCTATCTTCTATCTATCTATCTATCTATCTATCTATCTATCTATCTATCTATCTATCTATCTCTTTATGTCTATTATGGTTGATTTATCTCTATGATTTAACTCTATGTGTCTCTTGATTCATTATCTCTATGTGTCTATTTAATAGCTTTTTCTCATAAAGGAATTCAAGCTCCCGTGTGCATATGTAATTAATTTTGAATAGCGCCTTGAGTCTTCTAACTTTAAAAAAAAAAATCATTTATAAAAAGTAGATTCCCAAAACTGTTCAACAGGGATGTTGTATTTCATGTCACCATACCCTAAGCTTGAGTCCTTCATATCCAGAGGTGAGATTCACTTACCTTCCCTACCAGTTCACAAATGCGCATGTTCCACCTTCCATGCATGCTCAGCCTTCCGCGCATAGTCTTTGCTAGTGCGCGCACCTTCTGCATATGTGCACGGCCTCCAAAATGTGATGAAATAGGACGGCATTACATCTGGGCAGATGGGTGGGGCCTACCGGAGTCATCGCTACCGATTCGCCCGAACCGGACAGAACCGGCTGAATCCCACCACTGTTCATATCTTAGTTTACAAGTTTGTAAGACTTCACTAATTATTTGAAAGAATAAATAAAAACAGAACCCTATGTTCCTCCCTACCAACAGTTTAGTCAATCCTTACCATCCAATTCTTCGACTGAGATGTTGGCCAACTGTTCACTGTCACTTCCTGCTGAGAGGGACCGGTTCAGATAGTTTCCCTTGTACAGCAGCCCAGCCGTGACATGATGGAATGGCATCTTCTCCCTAATGGTGGAAAGACAGGAGAGGATTCTCACATTCTCATTCATCTCCAGAACCCAAAGAATGGCATATTAGAAATAACAAGTGATGCCAAGTATTAAAATACTTGATATTACACATTATAACAGCCGCCCGTATAGTTTATGCCCAATATTGGAAAAAAGAAAATATACCAACAGATGAAGAATTGATTAAAAAAAAAATTTGGAATGTGCTGAAATGGATAAATTAACAAAAGAACGTAAAGAAAAGGAGGATACGGAATATTGTATAATTTGGCATAAATGGTATAAGTGGCTGGAGGATAGGAAAAATGAAGAAGAAAAATAGGGGAGAAAGATAGAAAGACTAGAAAATAAAGAAAGAATTTATTAAAGTATAAAAATCAGAAAATTGGTATGAATTATGAGAAAGATACTGTAATTAAAAATGAAAGAGATGAGTAGTAACTGGAATAATATAAAGAGAAATAAGAGGAAATTGTGAATGACAAAAGAAGACCATCATGAAATAGCTGTGAAGAAAGTTTATATATAAATGTTGTATGTTTTGTATTGTCATATTATGTTATAATAATAAACTTTATAAAAAAAAGAAATAACAAGTGATGCAAATAAAGGAGCGTTCAAGTAGTCCTTGCTTAATGACTGTCACTTAACCCAAAGTTTTTGTTTTAGGAGGCAACTGTGTCAGAGTATATTCATGAACTGGAATAGGATATGGCAACTGGGTCAGCCAATGAGGGCTGTTTGGTAACTGAAACATAGTATTTGTTTGTATGGGGCCATAAGAGACAGTTTGGAATCTGGGCGTGGCTTAGACTTGGTGAACTCTATATAAAGGTTGGTTTGGCCTCCGTAACTGGTGCTTCCGTACAATATATTAGCCTCTGTATCGCTCTACTCTGTAATGACTTGCTTCTATGAATATTGCTCCTGTGTTCCTGATATTGTATGCTGAATTCTCCTGTATGGTATTGTATATAAATAAGTTTCTTATATAATTTGAATCCTGCTGAAGTTCACTTAATTGTGTCTGATTGTGTGTGCTGCAACGAACTCTGACAAACTGGACTTTCTTGTTTTTTCTTTGAAGACGTTTCGCTTCTCATCCAAGAAGCTTCTTCAGCTCTGACAGGATAGTGGGGGGAATGAAAGGATTTATATTCCTTGCAGACAGCTGGTCATTTGCATCCTTTTAGAGGGTCATTGAAGCCCTTGGAGGTTGATCTGTGTTCTCGGGATCACCTGCAGTCTGCATTTTTTTCCCTCTGGAAATCCATTCCTACTCCCACACCATCCAAAGGGTGTTCATCCCAAATTGTGCAGCTAAAATTCTGTAGAGATTCTCAGTCATCCAGGTCATGGTTGTCCCAAAGGTGCTTTTTCTGGAGGCAAACTGGACTAAAGAAAAAAATTGCAGACTACAGAAACCAGGAGCACTACTCAGGTTGAAGCAGGGGTGAAATGCTCCCGGTTTGGACCGGATCACCCAATCTGGTAGCGATGGCGGCAGGTGGTTCGGAGAACCGGTAGCAAAAATCCCTGGCCACACACACACCCCATGCCCAGCTGAGCCGCGCGATCATCAGAGGCTTTTTATTTTTTAATTTTTAAAAGCATTTTTTCTACAACCTCTTCGGCCGAAAAAAAAAATTTAAAAGGAAAAAAAAAAGCCTCTGACGATCAGGCAACTCAGCTGGGATCGTCAGAGGCTTTTAAAAGCATTTTGTTACAACTTCTTTGGCCAAAGAGGTTATAGAAAAAATGGTTTTAAAAGTTAAAAAAAAAAGTTGGCCATGCCCACCCAGTTACAAAACCCCCCCACCAAGCCAAGCCCACAGAACCAGTAGTAACAAATTTTACATTTCACCACTGGGTTGAGGACTATCTGTACTTTACAATGTGCCATATTCCTGCACTGATTCAGCTGATGAAGAAAAAATAGTATTAAAGAGGTTACTTCACAAGCCATCTCCAGCAATCAACCCTTCCAAACGCTTCCCGAAGGATGCCACACACTGCCAGAAAATAAATACTGTCTTTTGAAAAATACTTCACGTTTTGAGAAAAAGTTCTCAATCAATTTGAAGGAAGAAGGATTTTTTCCCCCAGAAAATACATCAAAAACGAATCAGATGCAGCCATAAGTGTCCAATGATATCAAAATGATGAGAAATTCATTGTAATGTCATTGCATAAATAATTAAGTAATCTCCATCAACTGCACGCTGTCTGATACCAAATACAAAATTTTCATCATTTGCCTGACAGCATTGTGACTCACAATGTCATTTACTTCTCTCCTGCAGCCAGCAGATATCTACAAGTTAATAGAATAATAGAATAACAGAGTTGGAAGGGATCTTGGAGGTCTTCTCGTCCAACCCCCTGCTCAAGCAGAAATCCCTATATCATTTCAGACAAATGGATACAAGTCATTCTACTGATTAATTTCCTGACTGCCAGGAAATTTCTCCCTAGTTCCAGGTTGCTTCTCTCCTTGATTAGTTTCCAGCTATTCTTTCTTGTCCTACCTTCAGGTGCTTTGGAGTATAGCTTTCTTTGTGGCAGCTCCTGAAATATTGGAACACTGCTAACATGTCTCCCCTAGTCCTTCTTTTCATTAAACTAGACATACCCAGTTCCTGCAGCCGTTCTTTATATGTTTTCCCAAGTAACCCATGCAAGTTGACCCATTAGTTGTCACGTGAAACCAGCTAAGAGCTAAGAGCAGCTGCTGCCAAGTCAACACAGTTCTAGGCTGCATAAACGCAGGGATAGAATCAAGATCACGTGAAGTGCTAATACCACTTTATAATGCCTTGGTAAGGCCACACTTGGAATACTGCATTCAGCTTTGGTCGCCACGATGTAAAAATGATGTGGAGATTCTAGAAAGAGTGCAGAGAAAAGCAACAAAGATGATTAGGGGACTCAAGGATAAAACATATAAAGAACGGTTGCAGGAACTGGGTACGTCTAGTCTGATGAAAAGAAGGACTAGGGGAGACATGATAGCAGTGTTTCAATATCTCAGGGGATGCCACAAAGAAGAGGGAATCAAGCTATTCTCCAAAGCACCTGAGGGCAAGACAAGAAGCAATGGGTGGAAACTAATCAAGGAGAGAAGCAACTTAGAACTAAGGAGAAATTTCCCGACAGTTAGAACAATTAATCAGTGGAACAATTTGCCTCCAGAAGTTGTGAATGCTCCAACACTGGAAGTGTTTAAGAAGATGTTGGATAACCATTTGTCTGAAGTGGTGTAGGGTTTCCTGCCTAAGCAGGGGGTTGGACTAGAAGACCTTCAAGGTCCCTTCCAATTCTATTCTATTCTATTCTATTCTATTCTATTCTATTCTATTCTATTCTATTCTATTCTATTCTATTCTATTCTATTCTATTCTATTCTATTCTATTCTATTCTACCAATGCTTGGGTAAAATTCCTTCCTTGAACCTTTTTTGTATTAGGAAGCATGGTAGTTTCCAAGATTGCAGAGTGTTTGGGCACAATATGGGTAGAATGGTGGGGTGGGGGGAGGTAGGGAATCCTTAGTAACTGAACATCAGGAGGAGTAATACTCAGCCTAACACTTAACTGCTAACCATGTTAATGTTTTATCAATGGAAGATATTATTTGCTGCTCAGGGTTTAACAGTAGGGTCAACAACAGCCTAACTGAGGAACTACCAAGAACACTCCCACCAATACTGGTTCATAAATCAAGAGCGAACCCCACTTCCTTCTAGCACTGATGACGTTACCTAGTTGGGTAATGAAACGTCTGCAAGGAAACAACCAAGCTTGAAGAACACCAATGTCTCACATCCAAGGTCATGCTCTATGAATGGATTTATTTATTTATTTATTATTTATTTTGTCGCGTTTCTATGATGCCCAACTCCCAAGGGACTCTGGGTGGCTTACAACCAAGAATAAAACAATGCAAACAATCCCATTAAAAAGTTAAAAGAAAAACATTAAAACATTAAAACTTTAAAAACGTTAAAACATATGCACTCCAATTCGTGGCCGGGTCTCGCAAGATCTTTATAACGAGATCAAGGGCCCCAGGCCTGCCGGAAAAGCCAGGTCTTCTCCACTTTGCAGAAGCCCAATAGGGTGGGGGCAGTCCGGACCTCAGGAGGTAATTGGTTCCAGAAAGTGGGGCAGCCACAGAGAAGGCCCTCCCCCACGGGCCCACCAGCTGACATTGTTTAGCTGACGGGACCCAGAGGAGACTGACTCTGTAGGATCTTACCGGTCGTTGAGACCTATATGGTAGAAGGCGGTCTCAAAGATAGCCTGGCCCTGAGCCATATAGGGCTTTAAAGGTAATGACCAACACCTTGAATTGCACCCAGAGATCAATAGGGAGGCAGTGCAGCTCGTGGAGAATTGGTGTAATGTGGGTGTATCTAGGTGCACCCACTATAACTCACGCGGCTGCATTCTGAATGACCCGAAACAAAGTAAGCTGACTGGATTTTGCTCATTTTTCAAAACCTGAAATCAAATGCATCCTCTTTGAAACAAGAGGGCTCCAGTTTGGTAGGCAAGGAACGTAAAAGAAAATGTAGAAGCTTGTTATTATATATGTGGACAGTGGCAAAAATCTTATATGCCCAAGATGGAAAGAGCCATGAATTCCCACAGAGCCTTGGATAGTACAGTGGTCTAAAGCCCTGTTATTAACATCAGCTGCCTGCAATTATTGCAGGTTCAAATCTCACCAAGGCTCAAGGTTGACTCAGCCTTCCATCCTTTCTAAGGTAGGTAAATTGAGGACCCAGTTTGTGGGGGCAATAAGCTGACTGTATAAATATACAAAAGTATGAAGGCTATTGCTTAGCGCATTGTAAGCCGCCCTGAGTCTCCGGAGAAGGGCGGCATATAAATCAAATTAAAAAAAAAAAACAATGGAAGAGTAGATGGTAAAAGTGATAGATAGCCAGTTGAGATGGGAAAACTAACTTCTTTTAACTAAAGAGAAGAATTTATCTAGTTTGGTTTCTACTCGGAAACCACTTCTGGACTTTTTGCTCGAAACTGGAAAAAAATGAAACGTCGATTTTAGGTTTGGATGATTTGGATAATTTTTGTTATTACAGAAATGGTTTGAAATGTTGCAAAACGCGGTGCAAGGTTGTAATTTTGGTGTTTTACTGGAGTGAAAAAAGTCAAAAATTACCTCTTTCTTCTCTCCAATTGCACTTTTTCTTTCTCTTACTTTTCTAACTTTTGGAGGGTTTTTTCTGTATTTTTATTTTATAACCAAACTCAATAAAAGAATTATATATAAAAGAAATAGGAGGGCTCCTTAAGCCCTTTTAACCCCGTCTAAATTTATTTAAAGGCACCACAGTGCATGAAATTGCCTGGAAGTGTCTTTCCAGCGGCTACATAAATTCATCTTTCAGCTTTAAAATGCTATTAAATTTGAGGCTCTTAATATATTTTTTTCCTCCCATTTCTGCATTACAAAACCGCAGTGGCTCTGCCCACATCAGGCCCACTTCTAACTACCCCGCTGCTGCCAATGAAGCCATTTTGTGTCACAATTCATCAAAACTGAACTTCCCAAGTGCCAATGTATGAATTAAAGAGGGCATCGCAGGTGAGGCCCCATTAATGGTTTGCCAATTCTAAATTGCTGGCTAGAGTTAATGATGACAGTGGCCGTTGTGCTTAAAAACTTAATTTAATTAACATGAGTTGGAACCGGATATTAAACACTTACGGCTTAAATTAAAACACAGCTCCGAGTCACACCCTCAGCTGATTGCTTCTTCTTTGGCATCTTTGATCTATTTGGTGACAATATTTTCAGTCTTCAGGGGCTTTTATTACTTCAAAAATATCCTGAGCCCAGAGAAGTATGCATAAATAAAACACACTTTATTTCTTAGCAAACAGAAATGGAATCTACCTGCTAAGCTTGTAACAGTATAGAGTAGGGCAGGGATGTCAAACTCAATTTCACTGAAGGCCACATCAAAGTTGTGTTTGACCTCAGGGGGCCGGGGTGGGCGTGGCTGGGGGTGAGCTTGGTCAGCTCACCACCACTCACCGAGGCTCCGTTTTCAGTCATGACGGAGGTTCCGTTTTTGGCCACAACAGCCTCCTGCAGCAGTGGTGGGTTTCAATTTTTTTTACTACCGGTTCTGTGGGTGTGGCTTGGCAGGCGTAGCTTGGTGGACGTGGCAGGGGAAGGATACTGTAAAATCTCCATTCCCACCCCACTCCAGGGGAAGGATACCGTGAAATCTCCATTCCCTAACCACTCCAGGGGAAGGTTATTGCAAAATCCCCTTTCCTCCCAATCAGCTGGGACTTGGAAGGCAGAGAATAGATGGGGGCGGGGCCAGTCAGAATTTTTACTACCGTTTCTCCGAACTACTCAAAATTTCCGCTACCGGTTCTCCAGAACTGGACAGAACCTGCTGAAACCCACCTCTGTCCTGCAACCCTCTGCCAGCAAAAATGGGAGTTTAGGGAGGCCACGTGTGGCCTGTCTGGGCTTCGCTTTGAGATGCGACAGGCTCCCCAGGGTTTGTTTTCACTGGCAAAGGGCTGCAGGAGGCCGTTGTGGCCAAACATGGAACCTGGGGGACCTCTCAAGCTCCATTTTCATTGGTAGAGGCACCATGGGCCGGTCCTTCACTGTTTCCAGGGTGATCAGATCTAAGCACCTCGTGGGCCGGATCCAGCCCATGGTTCTTGAGTTTGCACCCCTGGATTAGGGTATAACCCTGATGTACTTTGAAGAGTCCATATTGTTCTAAACTTAGCAATCTTTTTTCATATCTTTTTAAGAATCAAAGAAAGGTACAAAACTGAAATGTCCCCCCATTGAAGTAAAGCCGAGAGAGCTACCCACTTTATTCTAGTTTATGCATACACAGATGCTCTTTTCAACTGGACTGAAGTGACTAGCCAAATCAAGCAGGCCGATTCAAGCTGTCAGAGTAGAGCAGTTCTTTTGAGGCACTGTCTCAAATTAATAAAGGAGAATATTTGTTTCTTGAGGTGGAAATGAGGGGTCCTTGGCACCTCTCTGAGCTTGGTTGTTTTCTTGGTGCCTCTCTGAGCTGAGATTGTTATCTCAATGTTACCTAGGTTGGGTAAAGAAAAAAAAACAATGTCTACAAGAAAACAACCAAGTTCAGAGAGCACCAAGGGATCCCTCACTGCCTCAAACTGGATTGGTCCAATTCACGACAGTGAATCAGGATGGAGCACAGTAGCTGTCCTCATTCAGAGCAAACCCACACACTTGGCATGTTACTTTTAAGAAACTCTTTAGCTAACTGCCGTCTGAATGATGCTGTTTAGATTCCCATCATTGCAATGCCAGGCACAAAATAAACAGGGACTGGAGATAGTCAAGCTTCAGCACTCACAATCAGCAGTAAATTGTGATATAGATCAATCAAGACTTGCCCCAAAGCTGTGGCTTCTTGTGATTTGTTGCAACGGTGTAACACAGTAAATTTTTATGTTCAGGATTTAATGGCGTTGGTGGGGAGGAAGGAGGAAAGCTCCGTTTCAAATCTCCTTTTCGACAGCCATGTATTTTTCTTGACAATGAGCACCATTAGTTCTTCGTTCATGTTGCCAAGAGGAAAAAAAAAGGTTCTAGTTTTGTGCTATTTTATAAAATAATAAGGAAAGGATGCTGCAGAGAATAGTCCCATTTCTGGAGAAGAAACTCTTGTCATCTAGACCAGGGGTGTCAAACTTGATTTCACTGAAGTCTGCATCAGGGTTGTGTTTGACCTTGGAGGGGCAGGCGGGTTTGGTGGTGGGGGGGCATGGCCAGGTTGATGTCACTCATGTCTGGGGCGCCTGTGGTGGCCCGAGCATTCTGCCAGTGAAAATGGGCTCCCAAGTTCCATTTTTGCCTGCGACGGCCTCCTGCAACCCTTTGCCAGTAAAAATGGAGCTCGGGAGGGCTGCGTGAGGCCCTCCCAAGCTCCATTTTCACTGGCAGAGGCACTGCAGGCTGGTCCTTTGCTGTTTCCAGAGCAGCCCTGTGAGCCAGATCCAAGCACCCCGCAGGCTGGATCCGGCCTTGAGTTTGACACCCCTGATCTAGACTATTATTCATAAAGCCTCTTTGGATTTCAGCCCTGAGCATCCTAACTGCACCACTGACCGGCTTGACTGCTTTTGAGGTTAACCTATCACTTGGGAGAAGATAGCCATCTCGTTAAGGAACATATAGGTTTGCACAAGCAAATAGTTCTGCACTAGGCTGAGTGGTGAACAAGCAGGAGGCAGTTAGCAGCTTTTCAGTGGTTTTATGACTTAGACTATAAATCAGGTAACTCGACAGATAACACTGGGACTCAGAGACCATAAATTAGGCAAGAAAAAAAATCTGCAAAAGGAACAGATAAAGCTTACATAAAGTTCATAAAGTAGTGGGATTCAACCGGTTCGCACCACTTTGGCTGAACCAGTTGTTAAATTGCTGGCTGGCCCCACCCCTCTCCGCCCCTTCCAGAAGTCCCAACACACCCCATTTTGGCTCCCAGGTAAGTGCAGGGAGGCCTACTAGGTCCAAAATGGAGTGTGGGAGGTGGGGCGCAGCCCCCCCACCCATTTTTTGCTCTCAGGGGGCTGCAGAGAGGCCTACTAGGTCCAAAATGGGCTGCAGTGGGGCGGCGCCCCCCACGGCCCGTTTTTACTCCCAGGGGGGGTGCAGGAGGCCGAGTGCTGCCTGTCACACACCCCTGGCCATGCCCACCCAGCCAGTCATTACGGCAGAGAACCGATTATTAAATTATTTGAATCCCACCACTGAATTCATCGCTGTTGCTTGAATAGGCTGCGAAGGAGAAACCCATTACAGTCCAACGATCTAGAGTTGACCATAGTATGTATAGTATAATAGACTATAATATCCAACCCAGGGCTAGTAAGCCAAAGATTTCTTTGAAGAGCATGGAACCAGGAGAAACCAAGAATGAGAGGTTCAAGAAATATAGATCTTGAAACGGAAGATTGTTTCCAGCAAGGTGAGAGAGCTGGGAAAGCTGACACCTTTCTCTCTAGACTTGCTGATTGCCACTGCTCCCAGCACTGCTGTTCTTCCCTTTTTAAAAATGACTTTTAGAAATACTCTGTATTTTGCTTCATTTGAAAAACAGAGAAATTGACACTGTTTAAAACAGGGGTGTGTTTATAGAAAAATGTGGTTTCTGTGTACGTAGGCATGTGTGCACATGTGTGAATGAATATATGTAGGACAGTATTAAGTCAATATTATGTAATTCTTTCGTCTCTAGAGCAAACTTTAAACTGCCAGAATGAAGCTACCTTCTTGGCTTTGTCGTTGGCCAAAATAAGTACATGTTTTCGGTAGTAACCAACATACCAGCAGATGAGCCGGGCTCTGTGTCTCTCCACATTCACATAGCATGTTGTTATCCCCTAAAAGTCTCCACTTGAGATATTGGTTTTACATTTAGGCCCTCCAACTATCAATCTATTCTGGGTCCTCCAAGTAGTATGTCAAATCCTTCAGCCTATCCTCCTTCAATGTTATTCCTTGCTCGATGGTCTCTTTCCAGGATAGGATAGGATAGGATAGGATAGGATAGGATAGGATAGGATAGAATAGAATAGAATAGAATAGAATAGAATAGAATAGAATAGAAT
>WNWU01000013.1:16259826-16273924 GCA_012654045.1 Ptyas mucosa
ATTCTATTCTATTCTATTCTATTCTATTCTATTCTATTCTATTCTATTCTATTCTATTCTATTCTATTCTATTCTATTCTATTCTGGAGTAAGCAGAGTGAAAGAGACTATACCCCAAACCTGGGACGATGGACTTCAGGAAGGACAGCTCAGATAGTGCGCACCACAGACTTCAAGTACTTGCTCGAGGAGAAAAATAAATGTTCCTCATCAAAAATAAAAGCATTAAGATAACAGCTCAGGATTTCCCATTTCTCTACAAAATCACCTTGCACGGTGAGGCTTTTTAGAATATTTTATATCTAGCTCTGGGTACGAATTATGGCAGATTGCAATTCCTTTCCCCATTCACCCCATCCGTTCGCTGCAAACATTTGCTGCTTCTCCAAATCCCGAAATGAGTGGGCGTTAGGTACCGTGCACGTTGGCATCCAATCATCGTATGACACATCCTATCCACAAAATAAACATCTACCAACACATCTCCGCAGAAGTTCAAAGATCAAGGAGGCCAGGGCACAGATATTAGAAGCACATTCTGCATTTACAGGCGTGCCAGTCCCCAAATTACGCACGTCTATCCTAACAAGGATGTCAGCTCCTAACCTAGGAAAGGTCACTTCTGGAGACCTTGCAAAGGAACAACAGATGGCTTGATGCAATAAAAAGACAGCTTGCCTCCTGTGGGACCTGATATTCACCATCTACACATACCACAACATTGCCCAAGGATAATTCAAGTTTAAGGAAGAGATGTAGATCCATCCACACATCTAGTGGCAGGGATGAATGAACAGCAGAAGCCATGTCTTGGATAGTACAGTGGTCTAAAGCCCTGTTATTAACATCAGCTGCCTGCAATTATTGCAGGTTCGAATCTCACCAAGGCTCAAGGTTGACTCAGCCTTCCATCCTTTCTAAGGTAGGTCAATTGAGGACCCAGTTTGTGGGGGCAATAAGCTGACTTTGTATAAATATATACAAAAGTATGAAGGCTATTGCTTAACGCATTGTAAGCCGCCCTGAGTCTCCGGAGAAGGGCGGCATATAAATCAATTTTTTTTTAAAAAAATAATGTCTCCATGGGAGATTGAAAGCTCACTCACGTCGGTGCAGAGCAATGGGACTGAGAAACATCTAAGGCTTCTGGAGAGCTGTTGCAACCAGCAAAGCACAGTCACTTCAGTGCAACAATCTGTCTGATCCTGGATAAGACGCCTTCCAAGACTCCATATTACACCACCACCTATTGTTTGTTTGTTCTCCAGCACTCCTCTTCCTCCCCCCCCACTCAGCTGTCCATTCTTCTCTGGAAGGACAGCAGCCATGGCATCCTAGAGCCTCTTATTTGAAGGGCTTCCAGGATGCACATGGTGTTTTGCCTGGTAATCCAATCCTAAAGGTAATCCAAAGCAAGATGAAACTGGGAGCGTAACTGAAGGGTAGGGAAGCTTCTTCTGACGCTTCTATGTGAAGTTAGAGGCAGCCCTTCCTCTTTAAATCAAGAGTGGGAGCAGCCGTCTCTTAGCATCATGTTGTACTTCAAATGTTAGCCCAGCAAAACCAGGGTGGACAGAAATTGGAGGTGGATAAGCAGGTGCTTAACAATAAAACCCACCAAAGGTTAATCCACCCAAAAGATGGATCCATCTCTGAAAAGGTCAAAGATTGGGACACGACAGGACAACCATGTACGTGCGAAAACGTCTGGAATGGGATCCGCTTCCATACGGGATCTGTTTCTTAAGACCTGTTAATGATCGAAGATCGGCGACAGATCAGTCTAGCAACATAGTTTTTACGGGTCTCTGGCTGGAGAGATCTCAAGGTTGCCTTGCAGCAAACAAAACACAAGACAGAAAGAGCCTTTATGCCTGAAGCCCTCACCCCCTCCCCGCCCTCCCTTGTGTACAGATACTACAGAGTAAATGCATACAATTCACACATACACAAAAATTCCACAGCAAACAGCGATTAAATATATATATATATATATTTTAAAAAAAGAAAGGCAAGAAAAATAAGAAAGGAAGCATCACAGGCAGGGCCAGGGTGCAGACCTGACTTAACAGGTACCCCATTTTTCTACTCACCTCTATGCTAGTCACACTCCTCTATCCTCCTGCCCTTGGCAAAGAGACCATCCTACCTGATGCTTAGCAACTTTGTAGTTATTTTTGAAAAAACAACAACAACCCCTCTCTTTGGGTACACCGTCCAGCCCGCCAGCTTCATTGAAGCACAGAAAACGGCTTTCTCCAGCAACCTTTCAGCTCTCCATCAGTTGGAAAAGGGGGGAAATGTTATGTATCTGTTATGTGTTCTCTGTGGGAGGAAGTGGGGGAACCTTTGCAGGGGGTGGCGGGTTCAAGACCTGCCACCCATTTCTCCCTCCCCTTCCATTTTTTGCCACCTGTCTAGGGCAGGACAGCTCAAGTGTTAGCAATTATGCATGCATCCACACACACACACACACCTTGATAAGGATAGAGAAAAGCACAACACAGAAATGAGCAAGGAAAAGGAGAGAAGAGAGGTGGTTGCATCTCCCTTCCCCAGCTGGAGATTTCTCTCATGCTAACACCCGGGTACCCCAGTTGAGAAGGATGGGCACTGCAAGTCCAAAATAGGAGAGGAGCACCAGGTGAGGGGTGGGGGTCGTTTGGTGGCACGAGATCTTGAAGACAGATTTGCCTCTTTTTACATTTAGAAGCCAAGTGTGTTCAAGAGAAGGCGGCAAGCTCCGATCCCGAGGAAATTTATTTATTTATTTATTTATTTTGCCTTTTGGTGACTCCAAATTCCCACGACCCAAAGATCCCACTTTCCCCCAAAACATCTTCAACCAAGTCTTCCCACCGGCAACTGCTTCGTCCCCCCCCCCCCGGGGGGGGGGAGAGGCCGTTCCCGAACCTGGAATTACCACAGCCCGTTTGCAAACGGTGCCGCTTTAGACTCGCACCACACAACACAACACAGCCCCCGCCACACACACAGACACACAAACACGCACAGACATACGCGCAGGCATGAAGCGGTGCAAACTTGAGCACAAACCTCCCCGACTGGATGGGCGCTCTGTCAACTCCAGCAGTCCCCCTTTCCCCTCTAACCGGCGGCTTCGGGCACCAACAGGTCTCTTCGGTCGGTCGGCCGAGGTGAAGCTTCCTCCCACGCCAGGTGTTCGGTTCCCGCGCCCCGCAAGAGAACCGAACCAGCTCGGACGGTCGCCTTGCCCTAAAGTCACAGTCCCCCCACCCCACCCCGCCTCCTCCTCCTTCTTCCTCTTCCTCCTCCTCCTCCTCTCCCCACGAGCGAGGGCATCTCCCGGCGGCGCGCCTCCTTTGGGGCACGTCGGAGAGACCCCGCGCCCCCTCCCTCCCCTCCCTTCCCCTCCCCTCCCTTGACTACCCCGGGTTTTGGCGGGCCCGTTTCTCTAGGGGAAAAAAATCAGGTCTCTTGCAAACGGGGCAAGGGCGTCGAACCGGCGGGGCTCACCTTCCAGGCAGGCGGCTCTGCTGTTCCTACAGGTCTGTTTTTCCGCCTCCCCGGGCTGCTCCTCCGCGGTGGAGCTTCTTAGCCCCTTCCTCCTCTTCCTCTTCGCCTCCGGTGATGCCGAGGCCGTTAGGGGGGGCTGCCGGCCGGATCCTCTCTCCTCCTCCTCCTCCCCGACCTCTTCCCCCCGAAAGCAGAGACAGGGGGGCCCGCGCCGGCCCCGGGGGGGGGCGGGGAGGCCCCCGCAAAAGGCCCCTGGGGGGGGGGGGGGGGAAGCGTGCGAATGCCCGGCTGGCTGGCTGGATAGGATGGATGGATGGAAGGAAGGAAGGTGGAGTCCGTTCGGTTCAGGTGCGCCCGGCTGCCCCCCGAGCGCCCGGCTGGTCCCGGACGTGCGTGGAGCTCGGCGGCGAATCCGCGCAGCAGGTGGCCATGGCCGAGGGGCCCCGCCCGCCTCCGCTCGTCACGGGGGTGGGTGGGTGGGTGGCAGCGAGAAAGAGAGAAAGAGAGAGAGAGAGAGAGAGGGATGGATGGATGAATGAATAAATGAATGAATGAATGAAGATGAAGATGAAGATGCAGATGCAGAGCAGGGAAAGGTCGCAGCAATGGGGGGAGAGCGAGAGCGAGTGGGGAGGGGGCTTCGCCTTGGTCTGGCAGAGGCTCAGCCACGCAGCCGGCCGGCCGAGCGCCCTGGCAGCCGAGAAGATGGGGGCGGTGGGAGACCAAGCCTGCCTCGAGTCGGCAAGCCCTCCAACTCCTCCCGATTCGTCTCGCCCACGTCAAAACTCTGCACGCGAGGAGAAGGAGGAGGAAGAGGAGGAGGAGGAGAAGGAAGCGGCCGATCCTCGTGGTTCCCGAACGTTGGGGGGTCCCGGTAACCCTTTCCGCGCCTGCTATCATCCGCCACCTCTTTAGAAGGGTTTCCACATCTTGCCTTCCCCGTTTTTTTCTACTCCGGGTGAATGTAGGGATGGGGTGATGGAAGAGAGGAAGCAGGGGTGAAATCCAGCAGGTTCTGACAGGTTCTGGAGAACCGGTAGCGGAAATTTGGAGTAGTTGGGAGAACCGGCAAATACCACCTCTGGCTGGCCCCAGAGCGGGGTGGGAATGGAGATTTTGCAATGTCCTTCCCCCAGGAGTGGGGAGGGAATGGGGATTTTGCAGTATCCTTCCCCCATAAGCCCATAAGCCACGCCCACCAAGCCACGCCCACAGAACCGGTAGTAAAAAAAATTGGATTTCACCACTGAGAGGAAACCCACAAGATTGATGATGGTGGTGGTGGTGATGATGATGATGATGATGATGGCAGTAGCACTTAGACTTATATGCCACTTCATCAGCCCTCTCTAAGCGCGTGACCGAGTCAGCCTTTTGCCCCCCAACAATCTGGGTCCTCATTTTACCAAACTCGGAAGGATGGAAGGCTGAGTCTCAATCTTGAGCAGGTGACAGTCGAACTCCTGGCAGTGGGCAGAGTTAGCATACAATACAATCATGATGATAATGATGATAATGATGATGTTGATGATGACATTTGCGTTTCTGTCACTCTTATATCTTGTCATTTGGTTTCAAAGACCTAAAAATCAGTGCCAACATCTCTCACCATCATACGGACATTATAAATTCCTTGAATTCTGTTTTTCCCCTTAGTGTGGCTTCTAGCTCCTTAGCCCAATAACAACAATAATATTAATGTTATATTGATCTTCAAGATCCACCTCTGTTAATGCAACCATAACTCCGAGACCTAGCTCTGTAGTGTAATAATTATAATAACAGCATGATGTCTTTCGATCCCATCTATCTTAGTCGACTTTCCAAAATCTGTATCAGAGTATATGGATAATGATATTGAAATAATAAATACAGCACTTTGGGTGACAGCCTCAAGACAAATGTGTTTGTTATGGCATGAACCTCCTTGGGCTTGAGCCCACTTCATCAGATGTATGGAGTATGATCTGTGGTTGCCAACGAGATGGATAGAAAGCAAATGGGTTGAACAGGAGGGAAGGAAAGCTGAAGTCAAAGCACAATGCATACATTCCCCCCCCCCCCAATGACATTTCAATTAAAGCCCAAATGCAGGCAAAATAGCTGATGAGCAGGGATTGATCAGTTCTGCTGCAGGTTTTAATGTCAACCTAGTTAACCTGTTGTCCTGACTCCCTTTTTGTAAAGGACCCTGTAAGTCCCTATTTAGGGTAGAATCGGGGTAACTGGAAAGAGCTGGGCATTTACTGGCCAGATGCCCTTCCTGATGCCTATGCAGAGTTCACAGCAGGAATTTTTTTTCTTTGTGCCCTAGGAGAGAAACATCTGCTGCTACCTAGGATTGAACTCTCAACCTTCTGAGCGGGAGGCAAGCATCTTCACCCCCTAGGCCACTACACCGCTCAACCTGTTGTCCTTATTTAGGTTAAAATAGAAAGGATAACCAGGATCAGATTTGGTCTGTTCTATGACGAATCGGAGGTGGAATCTATTCTAGAAACTTTTTTAAAAAATGGAAGAAGGAAATGGTAAATAATAATTCACTTAACTGCCTTACCTAGCAACAGAAATTCTGGCCCCAATTGTTATATGTTGAGGACTCTTTATGGCCTCTCAAAACGGGGAAATTTTCTTTCAGCTATTATTCAGTCTCAGGTCAAGTAACAGCTATTTTTCCATTCTGAATGAGGAAATAGACTATCGCTGGACTTCACTCATCATTTTTTCTACAAATCAACTGGCAAGTACTTTCTTTTTCCCTTCCTCTCCAGGAGCGATGCTCCACTATCTTTTTTAATTGTTGACTCCCTCTGCATTTTAATTTATTCTTTTTTCTGCAAGACAAGTTTGACAAATTATGGAGGGCTGTCCTTACGTTCCTTATAGTACTATTATTATTTAAACTACTTCCCCTGCTGATCCCTATCTTTCTTTCCAACTCTTCTCTCTCTTTTTGTGTTCTATATTACTCACTTGGTGAACTGTTTTTAACCACAGTTTTCCAGTCTCTGGTAAGCATGCTGTTCTTCATCCTTTGTTAAAGGACCCCCGCTTGCATCCTTTTTGTGATTAAGTCACTGATATATGTCTCTGTTTCCTCTTTTCTTATTTAAAATCCTTGAGGGAGTTCCTGTGATGGCACGTGGAAAAGATCTCGGTACATGGGGCAAAGAGATCCTGCCAAGAAAACACTCAAGATTAGCCCACAGTTGGATAATAGGAGGGGTCAGAAGAGACCAGGGGTGAAATCCAACAGGTTCTGACAGGTTCTGGAGAACCGGTAGCGGAAATTTTGAGTAGTTTGGAGAACTGGCAAATGCCACTTCTGGCTGGCCCCAGAGTGGGGTGGGAATGGGGATTTTGCAGTATCCTTCCCCTGGAGTGGGGTGAGAATGGAGATTTTGCAGTATCCTTCCCATGCCACGCCCACCAAGCCACGCCCACCAAGCCACACCATGCCCACCAAGCCACGCCCACAGAACTGGTAGTAAAAAAAAAATGAATTTCTCCACTGGAAGAGACCCTTCTTAGTTTACCCAACTATAAAGGAGTTACGTGTATGTGTGTACTTTTAGATTTCAGCAAGGCATTCGACAAAGTAGACCACAACCTACTTCTTGGTAAGCTAGAAAAAAGTGGGCTAGATAGCATCATCACCACCAGATGGATTTGTAACTGGCTGATAAACCATACTCAGCAAGAAGTCCTTAATAGGTCTACGTCTACATGGAGAGAAGTAAACAGTGAAGGTACCACAAGGTTCCGTCTTAGGCCCAGTACTCTTCAACATAAATGACTTAGATGAGGAAATAGAAGGAGCACTTACCAAATTTGCAAATGATACTAAGCTGGTAGGAATAGCTAACACCCTAGAAGATAGGCTCAAGATCCAGGTGGATCTTGACAGACTTGAACACTGGGCCCTATCTAGCAAAATTAAATTCAATGTAGAGAAAAGTAAAGTCTTACACTTAGGCAAGAAAAACCAAAAGTACACATATACACTGGGTGAAACCAGGCATAATAGCAGTAACCGTGAGAGGGGTCTTGGAGTCTTAGTGGACAACCAACTAAATGTGAGCCAGCAGTGTGCAGCAGCAGCCAAAAAAACCAATGCAATCCTAAACTGCATTAACAGAAGGATACAATCAAGACAAGTGAGGTACTAATATCACTCTATAAAGCCTTAGTAAGACCACACCTAGAATACTGCATCCAGTTTTGGTCACCATACTATAAAAACAATATTGAGACAAAGTGCAGAGGAGAGCAACCAGAATGATTAGGGGACTGGAGTAGTGATGGGTTGTGCCTAGTTTGGACCGGTTCACAAGAACCAGTAGTAAAATCGACGGGAGGCCCCACCCACCATCCCAGATGTCATCATCGGCAATCTGCGCATGCGCAGAAGCAAGGTGCGCACATGAACGAAGTGAGCACGCGCACACAATCCCAATGCGAACCGGTAGTAAAGGTAAGTAGAACCTACCCCTAGACTGAAAACTAAAACATATGAACAGTTACATGAACTAGGCATGGCTAGTCTAGTGAAGAGAAGGACCAGGGGAGACATGGTAGCAGGGTTCCAATATCTGAAGGGCTGCCACAGAGAGGAGGGGGTCAAGCTATTTTCCAAGGCACCTGAAGGCCAGAAAAGGAATAATGGATGGAAGTTGCCCAAGGAGAGATTCAACCTGGAAATAAGGATAAATTTTCTGACAGAACAATCAACCAATGGAACAGCTTGCCTTCAGAAGTTGCAGGGGCTTCATCACTGGAAGCTTTCAAGAAGAGACCGGACTGCCATTGGTCAGAAATGGTGTAGGGTCTTCTGCAGGGGGTTGGGTTAGATACCTACAAGGTCCCTTCCAACTCCGAGAATCTGTAAGAATTTGTAAGACTCTCTGTCAATCTAGCTCTACAATAAAGTAGAATTATCTTAACTTTTGATTCCGATCTAGTTCATCCCACGAGGCCGACATCAATCAGATACCATGTTAGTATTTCATCTTGGATGCCTCCCATTGTTTCAGTTTGAACATGGATGTAAGAATTGGTTCCTTGACTGATGAAGATTCAGAAAATCGCTACATAAACAGCCAGGGGCAAACTTGTTATTTTTAGATGAAAAGACTGACTTTTTAAAGAAGAAAAACAAGTTCACAGAGAGGCTGTTAGACAATCAAAAAAAGTCTCCACCCTGATGTAGAGGGATAGAATTGGTTCTAAATGGGAAATATTCCAAGTATTGGTTCTCAATAGTATAGGAAGCCCCCTCCCCCCATTCTCCAGATTAAAATATTCTTTATTCTTAATATTAAGAGGCAGAATATTATATTTTCCCAAAGGAAAAATGGAGAAACATGCTCTTAAAGGCAGAAAGCAGCCCCGGACTTTCTGAATAGTAAAACAGCTTCTAGCAGATACCTGAAGTCTTTAGAGATGGATATTTTGTGCAAATTAAGGAAGACTGGGCCAATCTATTCATAAACATAAACACACAGAAGGTTGGAGCTGATGGGATTAAAATTTATTTTCCCCCACCCAAATTCTAAGAACTGGACATGACCTTTAGGACATAATAAGATTAACCCACCACCATTAGGATAGCAAAAGGCACAAGGCGCACTACATTGCACAACCCCCTGGAGCATCTCAAAGCCCTATAAAAATCCATCCATTCCTAAATCAAGGTTTCAGCCATCCCAGAAACATGCTTCTGTCAATGAAGTTTCTGGAATCCAAATAAACCTTTCCTTGCAGCCAGTCAGCTGGCCTTTCCAGCACCTTTCTCCCAGCTTGGAACAAGACCTGATTTTTCTTCAAACAATGGGAAATATTCAATTGCTGGAATTTTGTAAATTCTTTCTATTCTTTTCAATAAATCTTGTTAAAGAGAGACCAAGACAATTTGTGCTTAGAAACAATCACTTTAATTTGGGGGAATAACGCACAAAAGGGTGATCATCACATTTTGGCTGATCACTTTTTCTCTATTGTGCTTTCCCCCCACTTTTCTATGGGGTTCTCAGATAACCCCAATTTCCTCCACTTACAGCCCCGGAGTTGTGATCAAGGATCAGAGGACTTCATGCTTTGTCACTGAGCTTATAGCCAAGATCACCGACTTTCATTTGCTGAATCTTCCTAGGGTCCAGATTTTTTGACCCAGATGAGAGCAGCTTTATTGGTACAACCTCTTTAGCTTCCTGCTTACCATATTGCAGTTGTCTCTTAGCAGGTGTTCAAATTACCTCGTTCCATCCTTGAGACTTAATTCATTCAGGTTGTTCTGGACATTCCGTGCTATTTTCAAATCTCATTTCCTCGCAGGGCTCATTCTTGGTTCCCTGTTTCAGACAAAGCCAGTATAAATCACATCTGGCTCAAATTGTGTTGAGAGCCCATTGGTCCTGAATCCAGTATCTATGGGCTGATGTGTCTATGGAGATTCTCAATCATGGTTGTCCCAAAGGTGCTTTTCCAAACGACAACTGGGCTTCCTTCTTTTTTTCTTTGAAAATGTTTTGATTCTCAGTCAAGAAACTTCTTCAGTTCTTGAGAGGGGGAAAAAAAAACACCTTTGGGATTCTCTGCTGGTATTTTTTTTACTTCAGTAGTGGCCAAAATTGTGGAAACTTTTTGGGGAAAGTGTATTTTCTAAAACTAGCTAATAACACTGGTTTTTTTTTTTTTTTTTGAGTAGTACCACTGGTGGGTTGCCCCCGGTTCAGACCGGTTCGCAAGAACTGGTAGTAAAACTGGCAGGAGGCCCCACCCACCGCACTGGATGTCATCATCGGTGATCTGCACATGCAATCCCGTTGAGAACTGGTAGTAAAGGTAAGTAGAACCTATCCCTGAGTAGTACCATAAAATTATATATCAATGGAAAAATAACTTAATCAAGAATGTAATGCAATAACTTTTATGAAAGATTTGCTATTAGAGTAGCAGTTATAGTATAACAAAGAAAAGTGAAAAAACAAGATATACAAAAATGATCACCATAGAAAAAAACGAGATATACAAAAATTATCACCATGTCAGTTAATACTTAGTTGGGTAACCTTTAGCATGAATTACGGCCTTACAACGTCTTCCCATGGAGTGAACCAAGTCTTTTAGTTCTGCAGCTGTTATAATGTGAAACCAAGACTGAATGATTGCTCCTATTAACAGCTTCTGTTAACTAGGTTTTATTGCTGGGTCGCTTCTGACTAACAAGTTTCTTTAGTCGGCTCCATAGATTTTCAATTGGGTTAAGGTCTGGACTATTCCCAGGCCATTCCAGCAGTGGAATAGGATTATCTTGAAACTCCAAAAAAAAAAAAAAAAAAGAAAGAAAGAAAGAAATGGTGTTATTAGCCATCAAACCTCAAAAATAGACTTTTCCCAAAAGGTTTCCACAATTTTGGCCAGTATTGTATGTCCTTCTAAGGAAGATCTTCTGTTCCTAGGTTGTGATCTTCAAACTCCCACAACTCTGGAATCAACTCCTTCCTTCCCATTGTCTCTTTGAAAGTGTGGTGGCCTTTAGAGGGGATTTTGAGATATTTATTCGACCAGCAGATCAATATAGTGTCTGGTTATCCCATTTCCCCCCTCTTATTCACCCTGGCAGCCCTAAATTAATATCTGCTTTATTTTAATGCTTTATGGACTTCTAGGTACACAATCTTATTGCAGGTGTTGTTTAAAATGTGTACTGTTGTTGTTTTTCATTTGATTGTTAATACTTTGATTACTTGTTTGGCTGTTAAATTGTGAACTAATTCTATTGAACGGGATTTTTGAATTGCTATTTAATTTTATTTGTACGACGCATATAATTATGTAAGTATGTATGCATGCATGCATGCATTTTTATTATTAAATTTTGAGCTTGCCCAACTATGAAAAGATTCTGGGCAGCCTACCACTATAAATGAATACAAATTTAAAAAGAGAAACAAGAAGGCTGAGGCCCTATAAAGAGGTCAGAGATTATATTATAAGAAGACTGTAGACTGAGATTATAAAAAGATTGGAGACTAAAGTATATGATGAACAGTTAAGGGAGCAAGGTATGTTTAGCCAAACAAAGACAAAGCTTAGTCTGGGGGTGACATAATAGTTCTCTTCCAATTCATGAAGAGCTGTCACAGGAAAGAGGCAGTTGACAGTTTTGGTTACCACAGTATAAAAAAGATGTTGAGATTTTAGAAAGAGTGCAGAGAAGAGCAACAAAAATGATTAGGGGTCTGGAGGCTAAAACATATGAAGAGTGGTTGCAGAAACTGGGTATGTCTAGTTTAATGAAAAGAAGGACTAGGGGAGACATGATAGAAGTGTTCCAATATCTCAGGGGCTGCCACAAAGAAGAAGGAGTCAAGCTATTCTCCAAAGCACCTGAGAGCAGCACAAGAAGCAATGGGTGGAAACTAATCAAGGAGAGAAGCAACCTTGAATTCAAGAAATTTCCTAACAGTTAGAACAATTAATCAGTGGGACAACTTGCCTCCAGAAATTGCGAATGCTCCAACACTGGAAGTTTTTAAGAAGATGTTGGATAGCCATTTGTCTGAAGTGGTGTAGGGTATTGGACATCAATTCCCAGCATTCTGGTGGAATTCTGGGAGTTGAAGTCTACACATCTTCAAGTTGGCAAGGTTGAGAAATTCTTGTCTGGTATGAGGACTGTGTCTCAGTATATGGTAAATTGTGAAATGTTAAGAAGCTAACTATTTTGTACCTGGCAGTCAGATCAGAGGTTGAGCGAATAACACAAGGCGATGGGTTGATTCTCCAACAAATATACCTGGTAAAATTCCTGGCAGACATGTCTGCCACTCATAGTTGTTCATATTGAGCTAAATGGATTAATGGTCTGACTCAGGGCTTGGTGTTACCTCTCGCAAACAGCTATGGCTTACTTAACTATGGTTTATTAGCTGAGTTCATGCATATACAGGCTAAATAGATAATAACATGGCTTAGCAAAATGGAAGGACTAAATCAATATGTTGCTATCTGTTCTGACCCAGCCTTAGCAGAAGCAATAAACAGACTCCTTGTCACGAAAACCCCTCTTTATTTACCTCTTTGAATTAATTGCATTCACCCACCGAAATGTCCAGGCAATAGTCCTTCAAGGAGTTAACTGCAGCAATAGACCTTATCAGTTCCTTGCGATAATTGCAAGGCCGTGAGCTCCCAGCTGAAAGGCTGCAAATTAAGTTCTGGCAAGCAGTCTTTGTGGCACGAAACACAATGAGCAAAATCTTCAGAAATGCGAACTGTTGTCTCCTATGTCAACCACTCCCCTTTCCTTTAATTTATTCCCCAGCCAGGGAGGGGCCATTCAGCATCCACCTGTGCTTTGCTTCCCGAATCGACTCCTTGCCCTCTGTTGTTCACCTCTCCTAACTGCTCTGCGCATACATGCATCTGGAACAGGCCCCAGCTGTTCTTCCTCCTCATTCATATCAGCCTCCAAAGGCCTCTCCAGTGACTGGGAAATGCTGGATAGCCCTGGCTCTGTGTCTGACGCAGAGCCTTCCCCAGACTCCAGAACTGGCCCAAGTTCCTCTCCAACCTCCTCATCATCTGACTCTGCCTCCAGCTCCCTGGCAACTGGCAGGCCACAACACTATCCCAGTCAGCGTTTTGTGCAACACATCAAGAGGAATATTCTCTTTTTTGTAGCAAGGGAACCATCCTTTCGGAAAGATGGTATATTTAAGAATAATGGGCATGTCTGGTCCCCAATGAGAACCATCTAAAACTCTTTAGAATCTATTATCTACACACATGAGACTTTATTTATTATTCTCATTTTATCCCAGATCCCTCTGCCTTCATGAACAAAGTAGACAAATTGTCTGTGGAATTCATTAAGACTTGGTGATAAAGCCACCAACTTGGATGACTTTGGGGATTTAAAGGCGGAGGCGTCTATCAAAATCTATTCAACTTGAGAATTCAGTTTCTCCCACAGAAACAGAGGTCTGTGTCTCCATCACTTGCCTGAAAATACAGATAGTCCTCAAATTACAATAATTCATTCACCGACCATTCAAAGTTACAGCTGCACTAAAAATGTGGCTTACAATTGGACATCCCAAAGGTGCTTTTTCAAGAGGCAACTGGACTTACTGGTTTTTTTTTATTATTAGGAGACTGGAGGCAGAAACATATAAAGAACGGTTGCAGGAATTGGGTATGTCTAGTTTAATGAAAAGAAGGACTAGGGGTGACATGATAGCAGTGTTCAAATATCTCAGGGGCTGCCACAAAGAAAAGGGAGTCAAACTATTCTCCAAAGCATATGAGGGTAAGACAAGAAGCAATGGGTGGAAACTAAGGAAGGAGAGAAGCAACTTAGAACTAAAGAGGAATTTCCTGTCCCACAATTAATCAGTGGAACAACTTGCCTCCAGAAGTTTTGAACGCTCCAACACTGGAAGTCTTTAAGAAGATGTTGGATAACCATTTGTCTGAAATGGTGTAGGGTTTTCCTGCCTAAGCAGGGGGTTGGACCAGAAGACCTCCAAGGTCCCTTCCAACTCTGTTATTCTATTCTATTCTATTCTATTCTATTCTATTCTATTCTATTCTA
>WNWU01000013.1:16286067-16298544 GCA_012654045.1 Ptyas mucosa
CTATTCTATTCTATTCTGTTCTGGATTTTACTTCTGCCCTCTGTAGGAACTCTGCTTGTGACAAGCCAGTTGCGAAGCACACAAATGGCAATCACATGACCGTGGTTGTAAATATGAAGATTAGTCTCAAAGTTGTTTCTTTAGCATCATTGTAACTTTGAATGGTCAATGCATGAGGCACTCAGCAATCCAGGACCACCGTGTCCTTCCAAACTAACCGCACACCCCATGGGGGGAAAAATCTTCACCTGTTCTCAATTTCATGCCAAAATAAAATCAATTGCTAGCTAGCATCCTATATGTATTTTTTAGTTTTGTGTGTTTAGTTTTGTGTGTTAGATCTAGCACAGGGATTGTTTGTTTTTTTAATATTTTTGTATCACAGATCTCTTTGATAGTATGGTAAAACTCAATGGACTTCTGTGGTGAAATCTACAGACCCTTTTCCAGAAAAAAAGTATTTCAACATATAAAATGCACTGATAGAGATTGTAATAAAAAGAAAAATGCTGGTGATTAAATGTACCTATCAAAATGTTAACAATAACTGAACTGATTAAATTTGTTGAAGTTAACACATAAGTTTGAAGTCCAAGGCCCATAAATGACTTAGTTGCCTACATTCATTCTGGAATGAAAAGCAAAATTTCACTTAGGGGTTTGTAAAAAATAAAGTTGCAATTTTTCCACATCCAATGGGGAATCCAGTGAAATCCCATTTTGCTCCCGCAATTGTCTCTACACCTACCAGCTCATATCTCTAAGAATTCAATTCAATTAATTAAATTATTGCCGTTGGCTTTACTAGCGCTATGTGTAAAAATCCCAGTCTAGAATGAATGAATGAGGGAAAAGAGAAGCTGCATAGCTACTAAACCATTATTCCTCCATCCTACTGAGAATAGTCAAAGTGAAAGTATGAGTTTTCTTAATGCCTCTAATCTTGGTTATAATCTGCAGCTGTGCCTGAAATGAGAGAAAAGGTGGGGAGTGGGGGAATAGATTTTGAACAATGGCGAGAAATGGTGCTTAGAACGGATTCTGTAGGCTGTGTTTTGAGGCACATCAACATTCGTGCTGTGACTGCTTATGCGGGTACAACACAGACATTTGTAGCCTCCATAATTTTCATAGGCTTCGCACAGATTGCTTCAGAGCCCACCATGTAGCAGAGAATAGCTCTGATCTGCTTTTGTATTGGAAAGAACTGGCCTTCATTCAGAGGTCTGAGAAGTGATAGCCATACAATGGAGAGACCACTAGGTGGTGAGGTTTGGACTGTTGCAGCGTATTTCTCTCGGTAAAAAATATAGAGACCCAGAGGTGGTATTCAGCCGGTTTAGACTGGTTTGTCTGAACCGGGAGCAGAAATCGTGGGTAGGCCCGACCACCTGCCCACCCGCCCCGGCTCTATGCCATCCTATTTAGGAATGTTTTTGAGGCTGGGCGAATGCATGGAAGGCGCGCGCACAAGCAAAGCACTGTTGTAACCCAGGCCCAAATAGGTAGTATTAAACGCAAACAGTTCCAAAACAAACAGACTTTATTAGAACAGCTGAGAATTAACTCATTCTCAGCGTAGTCCAAACTAAATTAAAACAAATTCTTCATAACACAAATTCTTCAGTCTAATCACCAACCTTGGTATAATTAGGCAAACTGCCAAAGGCTTCTCTTTGCAAACGTTCAGAAGCAGAAGACGCCGACCAGAAATAAGTGCAGGAAGACAAGAACTAGTCTATCAAGGTTGTTTTCTGACAAAGAGCCCAAGAGCCGTTGCTGGTCTTTTAAGCCTTATGGAAGGGGCCAATCATCTCTTGGCCCTACTCCCGAGTTGTCCTCTTTGCTGTAGCTGCTCTTGCCTTCTGGCAGTTCTTCTCATACGTGCACTAGGAACAGGCTCCTCCTGTTCCTTGCCTCTCTGTTGTCAGCCTCTGGAGGCTCCGGAGTCCGTGCATCACTCCCAGATGGCCCTGGCTCCATTTCTGCCTCCGACGCAGAGCCCTCATCCGGGCCTTCCCCAGCCTCCAGGACTGGCCCCATGTTCTTCCTCAGCCTCATCGCTGTCTGACTCTGCTTCCAGCTCCATAGGCTGCTGACGGACTACAACAAGCACATACGCTGAAGGCCAGGTGCATATGTGGAAGGCAGGCGCATACGTGAACTGGGCGTGCAGGTGCACATGCAAACTGGGTGCGCACGCACACAAAGTAATAAGATAATCCAAAACCACCGCTGTAGAGACCCATATTAAATTGGACCATATTCAAAAACTGATGGGTCTCATTGGATTCTAGGCAGCTTTGAGGATATTTTCTCAAGCTTGGTGAAGTTTGTGATAAAGCGTTTCCTGCAAATAGGTTCCATTGACTATTATGAGAACTTGTGGCATGCCATGTCTAGCCAACACAGTTTTGATTTGCTGGCTAGGGAACTCTGGGAGTTGAAGTCTGCAAGTCTTAAGGTTGGACTTTAAAGTTGAACATCCCCAATGTAAGATAAGCAAGTCAATGTCTATGTTTCCCCATAGGGCAAAGGAAAACCCTCAAAACTGAAATTTTCAACTCACTAGCTAGTAAATTTTACACTGAGCAATTTATGCTTCAGCACCAGAACTCACCTGAAGCCAATACAAAACATCTTCAGCCCAATTTTTAGATTCTTCACTTCCTAAGTGGCCTTCATGTAAGAGCACTAAAATCATAAGATATGAGTGAATATTAGAATTAACAATGAAAGTGCTGAAGTCTTCAAGAATCAACTATCAACAATAAAGGAACAAGAAGCCAAGAAACCCAACCAGACCAGTATCTAGTCTTGAGATGTTTCGACTTGTCTACAAAGATCAGAATCCTAGAGGCAATGGTTTTCCTTTATGGCATTAAAAGTTGGACTTTGCACAAGCAGGATAGAAAGAGTATTGATGCTTTTATACTTTGGGTGCTGGAGAAGACTTCTGAATATATAATGGACAGCCAAGAGGATGAACATAGAACAATTCATTTCAGGGTTCTCACTTGAAGGACACATAACCAGGCTCCAGTTATATTTTGGATATATTATGCAGAGACTAGCTAGGCTGGAAGGAAAGGAGAGCGAGCGCGAGAGCGCAAGATGGATAGACTCAGTTATAGCAGTAATGGAAGCACCATTGGAACATCTGAATGACCAGATTGGGGAAAGATCTACATCAGGGGTGTCAAACTCAAGGCCCGGGGGCTGAATTTGACCCACAGGGTGCTTATATCTGGCCCACAGGGCTGCCCTGGAAACAGCAAAGTACCAGCCCGTGGTGCCTCTGCCAGTGGAAACAGAGTTTGGAAGGGCCATATGTGGCCCGCCCGAGCTCTGTTTTCACTGGTAGAGGGTTGTAGGAGGCCATCGCAGCCCGAAATAAAGCTCGGGAGCCTGTTTTCACTGACAGAGCGCTTGGGCCACCACAGGCGCCTTCAACACAAGTGACGTCGAGCTGGCCACACCCACCCCAGCTACGCCCACCTGACCCCCCCCCCCCCCCGAGGTCAAAGACAATGCTAATGCAGCCCTCAATGAAATGGGAGTTTGACACACCTGATCTACATGGCTGATACCAACTTGATGGCCCAAAATCAATCAATCAATAAAAGGTATGAGGATGAGAAATAGTGAAGAGGTGGCGTGGTCTACTTTTCTTTTTCTCTGAATAGACCAGATAAATCCCTTACACCCATGCTTTAGAAAGCGTTAGCTAACAACTTTCTCAGATTATATCTTATAATTACTTTCGCTGTTGAGCTTCCTATCTGTAGTTACGGTTCGTAACAATTAAGATAAAGAGGACAACATGTACCCTCCAGTCCAACCCGTGGAGAAGGGAGGATATGTAACAGTCCACTAAGAAGGATGCTCTAATTAAGTTATCGTTGGCAGCCAATCAACTGTCTGGGCTGCAACCAAGTCACTGATGAGATGTGCCCTCAGATCTTATCCTGGTGTTGTGCTATTAACATCCCCTGTACCAGAGGTGGGTTTCAGCAGGTTCTGACCAATTCTGGAGAACCGGTAGCAGATTTTTTGAGTAGTTCAGAGAACCGGTAAATACCACCTCTGACTGGCTCCGCCCCCATCTATTCTCTGCCTCCCAAATCCCAGCTGATTGGGAGGAAATGGGGATTTTGCAGTATCCTTCCCCTGGAGTGGGGAGGGAATGGAGATTTTACAGTATCCTTCCCTTGCCACGCCCACCAAGCCATGCTATGCCCACCAAGCCACACCCACAGAACCGGTAGTAAAAAAATTTGAAACCCACCATTGCTCTGTACCCTGAAAAAACAATATATATAAGAAATATTAAAAACCTTACAAACCTTGTAAACTTGAAGATCAGGGAAGGGGCTATGCATCAGCCAGCTAGGGTCCATTTGCTGTCATTTTGGGGTTTCTTGACAAATATACTATTTCTACTTCTATTTCCACAGGGACGTGATGGCTCAGTGGGTAAGACGCTGAGCTTGTCGATCGAAAGGTCGGCAGTTCAGCGGTTCGAATCCCTAGTGCTGTATAACGGGTTGCGCTCCCGTTACTTGTCCCAGCTTCTGCCAACCTAGCAGGTAAAAAATGCAAATAGAAAAATAGGGACCACCTTTCGTGGGAAGGTAACAGCGTTCCATGCGCCTTTGGCGTTTAGTCATGCCGGCCACATGACCATGGAGACGTCTTTGGACAGCGCTGGCTCTTCGGCTTTGAAACGGAGATGAGCACTAACCCCTAGAGTCGGGAACGACTAGCACATATGTGTGAGGGGAACCTTTACTTTTTACCTTACTTCTATTTCCAGGTCCTTGTATTTTGTGAATTTTTCCCCCCTCCAGTTCTTTCTTTTCTATTCTGCCAGGTACTGCCATGTCCACTATCCAGATTTCCTTGCCTTTTTTATCAACAATTGCTGAGTCTGAGGTGTTGCGTGGCAGATGCTTGTCTGTTTGAATTCTAAAGTCCCAGAGCCTTTTAGCATCTTCATTTTCTAGTACTTTGTCTATTTGGTGGTCCCACCAGTTCTTGTTTGTAGGCATTATTATGATGGTTATGATGGCATCATTATTGATTTGATCTGTATGGCCATCTCATCTAAGAGGCTCTGGGAAGCCCACAACAGGCAAAGGACAATACAATAAAACCAAAGTCAAAAACCACTGTAACAAACACATAAAACTCATCCACAATCAATTTGAAACTGAGGATTGTGATCAGTGGCAGAATTCATCTCAAGACAGCTCAAGAGGGTCAATCTCACAGGCTGGGAGGGTTGGGGCTAAATCTGATTCCAGGGAAGATTTTTTTTTTTAATTTGATTTATATGCCGCCCTTCTCCGGAGACTCAGGGCGGCTTACAATGCGCTAAGCAATAGCCTTCATACTTTTGTATATTTATACAAAGTCAGCTTATTGCCCCCACAAACTGGGTCCTCAATTTACCTACTTTAGAAAGGATGGAAGGCTGAGTCAACCTTGAGCCTTGGTGAGATTCGAACCTGCAATAATTGCAGGCAGCTGGTGTTAATAACAGGGCTTTAGACCACTGTACTATCCAAGGCTCCATGTTGCAGAAAAGATTCTCTTCTTGGGTCTCACCAGATAATACTTTCATAGATGGGAGTCCTACTGTTGTGTCCCGCCAGCAGCCAGCAGATCTGGCAGCAGATTCGGACAGTGAGGACTTTGGGGAGGAACATGGGCCAGCCTTGGAGTCTGGCGAAGGCTCTGATGAGGGCTCGGCATCAGAGGCAGAGAGGGAGCCAGAGCCATATGCCAGCTATCAGCTGCCTTTGGAGTAAGACATCAGTGAGGCAGATGAACAGCTGGAGCCTGTTCCCAGTGTGCACATGTGCAGAGTTGCCAGATGAAGGGAACAGCTAAGGAACAAGGGTCGACTTGGGAGTAAGGCCACAGGTGGACGATGAATGGCCCCTCCCAGAGGGAATAAAAGAGGAGCAAAAGGGGAGTGGAGTTTGCAGGAGACAATTAGTTCACTACTGCATTCTTGCTGAGTATTGCGGTGTCTGAAAGATATCGGCCTGGCCACTCTCCAAGCCTGATAAAGGTCGGTAATTGTGAACTATCTTGAAAGACTGTGGGAAAGGAAAGACTTTCCTGGAGAGGAATTCACTGTAAATTAAATAAAAGGGGTTTATTGGGACGAGGACTCGTCTTTGTGCTGCTGGGGAAGCCTAGGTGAGAACACCTACTTAGCTAATGTTTCAGCTTTCCATTTTGCCTACTACAACAACCCTGTGAGGTAGGTTGGGCTGAAGGAGAGTGATCAGTCCAAAGTCACCCAGATGGCTTTCATGCCTAAGGGAGAACTAGAATTCACGCTCTCCTGGTTTATAGACCAGCACCTAGCCACTGCACCGAACTGGCTCTCTTTTCACACCAATCTCTTTTCTTTAGGCTATTGTGGACAGAAAGACAAGGATTTGGAGAGACAAAACAGCACAGATGGATCCCAATTGTGCTTTAAAATGTGATATGGTGCATTTGTTTATTAAGGGCGGGAGAGCCAAAGCAGTTTGTTGAGAAGGAGGACATCTGCAGCCTGCAAGCTATATTTCCTCTCTAAAGACCGCAGAATTGAATGTAATGTCAGCTGAATCCTGGAACCTGGGAAGCAGGAGAAAGTAAGAGTTCAGGCCAATGTGAAAGCTTTTCAGACTTTTATTGTTGCAAAAGGCAATTACCTTTTCTGGCTTAGGTTACACCATAGATGGTTTTTGATTGAGTAAGCTGGAACATGAAAAAAATCAGCACACAGAGGAAATTCTATCGAGCTTAAAAAGGTAAAGACTCTAGGGGGCGGTGCTCATCTCCGTTTCAAAGCCGAAGAGTCAGCGCTGTCCGAAGACATCTCCGTGGTCATGTGGCCGACATGACTAAACGCCAAAGGCGCACGGAAGGCTGTTACCTTCCCACCAAAGTGGTCCCTATTTTTCTACTTGCATTTTTTACGTGCTTTCGAACTGCTCGGTTGGCAGAAGCTGGGACAAGTAATGGGAGCTCACCCCATTACGCAGCACTTGGGATTTGAACCGCTGAACTGCCAACCTTTCGATCGACAAGCTCAGCATCTTAGCCACTGAGCCACCGTGTCCCTTATCCCTATCAAGCTTACCTGTACTCAATTATTTGTCCAGTCCATGACAGAACACTAGATACACGTAGCCCTTAACTTACAACCATAATTGAGCCCACGGATACACGTAGCCCTTAACTTACAACCATAATTGAGCCCACAATTACTGCTGGTGGCTCAGCAGACTAAAGCAGTGTTATTAACTGTTGTTAAGATCAGCTGCCTACAATTACTGCAAGTTCAAATCTCACCAGGCTCAAGGTTGACTCAGCCTTCCATCCTTTCAAAGGTAGGTAAAATGAGGACCCAGTTTGTGGGGGCAATAAGCTGACTTTGTGTAAAATATACAAAAGTATGAAGGCTATTGCTTAACGCTTAACACACTGTAAGCCACCCTGAGTCTCCAGAGAAGGGCGGCATATAAATCAAATTTTTTTAAAAAAGTACAGTCATTAAGTTGTGATGGTCATTAAGCAGACCATCACCTGACCGCATCTGATTTGGATCGCTTTTTTTTGACATTAAGTGTACATGGCAGTCATAAAGTGAACTTGTTGTTTGTTATGGCTGGGGTTTTTTTGTCAGAAACCAGAAGTAAAAGTCAGTTTGTGGCAAAAACATCCTAACTCATGGTCACATGACTACAGGATGTTGCTAGTGGCTGTAAATGCCAGCCAGTGACCAAGCACCCAAAATGCAGTCACATAGTCATGGGGAAGCAACATTAATAGTAATAGACTTATGTCTATGGAGATTCTCAGTCATCCAGGTCATGGTTGTCCCAAAGGTGCTTTTTCAAGAGGCAATTGGACTTTCTGGTTTTGCTTTCAGCTCTGTCTGGAGAAACTTCTTGGATAAGAAGCGAAACGTCTTCAAAGAAAAATCAGAAAGTCCAGTTGTCTCTTGAAAAAGCACCTTTGGGACACTTAGACATATATATTGCTCCACAGTGCTTTACTGCACTCTCTGGGCAATTTACAGAGTCAGCGAATTGCCCCCAACAAACTGGGCCCTCATTTTACTGAGTTCGGAAGGAAGGAAGGCTGAGTCCATCTTGAGCCCCATCAGGATTGAACTTCAGGTCTGTAATACTTCACTTTAACCACTGTGCCACCAAGAATAGAGTAGAATAATAGAATTGGAAGGGACCTTGGAGGTCTTCTAGTCCAACCCTCTGCTTAGGCAGGAAACCCTACACCACTTCAGACAAATGTCTATCCAACATCTTCTTAAAAACTTCCAGTGTTGGAGCGTTCAAAACTTCTGGAGGCAAGTTGTCCCACTGATTATTTGTTCTAACTGTCAGGAAATTTCTCCTGAGTTCTAAGTTGCTTCTCTCCTTGATTAGTTTCCATCCATTGCTTCTTGTCCTACCCTCAGGTGCTTTGGAGAATAGCTTCACTCCCTCTTGTTTGAGGCAGCCCCTGAGATATTGGAACACTGCTATCATGTCTCCCCTAATCCTTCTTATCATTAAACTAGACATATCCAGTTCCTGCAACCGTTCTTCATATGTTTTAGCCTCCAGTCCCCTAATCCTCTTGGTTGCTCTTCTCTGCACTCTTTCTAGAGCCTCCACATCTTTTTTACATCGTGGCGACCAAAACTGAATGCAGTATTCCAAGTGTTCCTTGAGGCCATTGTAACTTTGAATCTGGGTCGTCAATTTTTTTCCCCCGTAACTTAACTTTTTGTTGTAACTTTGACCAGTCATTAAGCAACTGGTCATAAGTGGAGGACTGTCTTTACTGGCTTGTACTTAGATTCTTGAAGATCTTGGACAGAGCTTTTTATTCTGTTGTGCTGATTACTATTACAGTGTACGCTAGGAATAAAAAGATTATTTGATTTATAGTTCCTGAAATACTGATATGAGCCTTAACAAACTTCGTATTATAGGTCACTCCATAAAAGAACAGCGCTGATCTTTTCTCAGAGTCTGATCTCCTCTTTTCAAACACTCTCAGTGAAGGAGGGGAAAGTCTGTTTCTCTGTTGAATCGGTCTTAACATTACAATGCTTTTTCCTGATGTCCAATTAAAATATAGCCCTTGTAATTTCAGCCAGGTGTTTCTCGTTCTGTTTTTTTCTTGACATCTTTATCTTCACATACACACACCAGAGTCTGTAGCCTATCAGCACTTTGCTGTGATTTTAAATTCCTTCACTACATTGATATGTTCGTATCTACAGTATCTCAGAGCGCGGAGGAAGGAAACGAAATGTGGTGAGTGATGCTCTGAGCCACCATCATCATCATCATCAACAACAACATCATAATGAATGGGTAACGAATGCCTGGAATTAGGAGCATCTTAATAAACACATCTTGATGTTTCTTTCCTCCCTCCCCAGTTTCGAATTTAAGCTTTTCTCTGCCAAATTAAAGCCAGAAAAACAACCTAATAACTGCATTCCAGCACACCAGTTGGATCTTTATCAAGCCGGTTTCTCCTTGAAAACACACACAGAACATAATGTACTTCTGGCAGCAGATTTGAAGCAAAAATCTCTCTCTCTGTCTCTCTCTCTCTCTCTCTGTCTCTCTCTCTCTCTGTCTCTGTCTCTGTCTCTCTCTCTCTGTCTCTCTCTCTCTCTTTCTCTGTCTCTGTCTCTCTCTCTCTCTGTCTCTCTCTCTCTGTCTCTGTCTCTCTCTCTCTCTCTCTCTCTCTCTCTCTTTCTCTGTCTCTCTCTGTCTCTCTCTCTCCCCCTCCCTCCCTCCCCCCCTCTCTTTAACAGTTTGATAGGTGCACTTCTACATGTGAATGTGAACATATGCTGAAAACCTGACTCTTCCACAGTCAAAAATTATGGGTCACCCTCAAAGCAACTTGATACTCTGGAAAATAAAGATTCAGAAGGCAAAGATTTACCTGTATCCAGTTTTGGTCGCCATGATGTAAAAAAGATGTGGAGACTCTAGAAAGAGTGCAGAGAAGAGCAACAAAGAGGATGAGGGGACTGGAGGCTAAAACATATGAAGAACGGTTGCAGGAACTGGGTATGTCTAGTTTAATGAAAAGAAGGACTAGGAGAGACATGAGAGCAGTGTTCCGATATCTCAGAGGCTGCCACAAAGAAGAGGGAGTCAAGCTATTCTCCAAAGCACCTGAGGGTGGAACAAGAAGCAATGGGTGGAAACTAATCAAGGAGAGAAGCAACCTAGAACTAAGGAGAGATTTCCTGTTCTGCAATTAATCAGTGCAACAACTTGCCTCCAGAAGTTGTGAATGCTCCAACACTTGAAGTTTTTAAGAAGATGTTAGATAACCATTTGTCTGAAGTGGTGTAGGGTTTCCTGCTTAAGCAGGGGGTTGGATTAGAAGACCTCCAAGGTCCCTTCAAATTCTGTTATTCTGTTTTCTGTTTTTATCTGCTGATTAACATCCCTTTTTGGGGGAGATGAGGAATTTTATTCTAACCAAGGTGTTGGGAAGGAGTTCAGGCAAGGTGAAGGGACCACATGGAGAGTTAGCCTTGAGACATTGGGCAGCTGCAAGAGAACTAAAGCTGATCTCCACTGTCTAGGTTCCTTGAAACCTTATCTGTTTGTTCCAAGGGAAGGTGAATAGTTTGGGGATATTCTTGTAGCATAGGTAGTGCCAAGTTCAAGAAATAAAGAAGCAGAGTTGTGCATACAAGTTTAATTCAGGCTAGTACTTTATGATTCTTGATGAACGTATCTTTTCCTTTATGTACACTGAGAGCATATGCACCAAGACAAATTCCTTGTGTGTCCAATCACACTTGGCCAATAAAATTCTATTCTATTCTATTCTATTCTATTCTATTCTATTCTATTCTATTCTATTCTATTCTATTCTATTCTCACTACAAGAATCTGAACTACTAACAGTCAAGGCAAACTAGCAGTAGGTAAGAGTCAACGGGATTCAAGGAGAGCTGGGTTTAGAACTCTTGTGGGTGTGAAGGGACTCCAAACTGATGACGTGCTTGACCCTCGTTCAAGCTCAGCCTGGTCATCTCCTATAGGCAGTAGTCAACTTGAACCTTTCCTGTGTGGATCTGGCAGACACAAGGTGATGGCGGGGAGAATTTGAGGAATATGTTAGGGAACGTGGAAACTTCATTTATTTTCTAGAGGGACCTGTAAAGATAACTTCAGAAGAAATTGGTGAGGGATTGTAGAAGAATCTAAAGCCATGGGAGTGCTAGGATGTCTGTCTGTCTGTTTGGACTGTGACTAAAGAGTCCTCATCTGAAGAGAAGCACTTGGTGCCTCTTCAGGAAGGATCAGGACTCAAGGGAGAAAGGAATCCTAGTCACCTAACAGGAAATACCTAGCACTCTTTCCAGTGCTCTTTCCAGAAGTGAAAATACCTAGAGAGAGGTGCTGTTAGAGCCTATTTCTCCTCTTTACAGTCCTAGTGATGGTTTTGTGCAGACCCAGGTGTACACATGTGTCATCTGTCCTGAAAGAGCTGCATTGGCTGCCAATTTGCTTCTGGGTACAATTCAAGGTGCTGGTTGTCACCTTTAAAACCCTACATGGCTTGGGACCAGGTTATCTGAAGGATCATCTCTTCTTCGTTACGTTTACCTGTCCTGCCAGAGTGGGGAGGGAGGGAATGGTGCTGGTCCTGTCTCTTAAAGAAGTACATCTGGTGGGACCCAAAAGAAGGCCCTTCTCTGTGGTGGTTCCCTTCCTTTGAAACATCATGCCTGCAGAGGCATAGATTGCCCCCCCCCCCACTTTGACACTCTTTTGCGAGGCCCTGAAGACCCAGTTCTGCTGAAGAGCCTGAGGAACTCAGTAAGGGACAGAGCCACTCAAGTGACTCATTTGATTATTTGTTGTCATTGGGGTGGGGTGGAGGGTTATTGTTTTTATTTTTTAAACCCTTTTTATATTGAGAGGGTTTTTTTATTGTTTGTAAGCCACCCAGAGTTACTGAGAGTGAGTAGGTTGCCAGATAAAAGGAAGGAAGGAAGGGAGGGAGGGAGGGAGGGAGGGAGGGAGGGAGGGAGGAAGGAAAAGAAGAGAAGAGAAGAGAAGAGAAGAGAAGAGAAGAGAAGAGAAGAGAAGGAAAGAAAGAGGGAGGGAGGGAGAGAGAGAAAGAAAGAGAAAAAGAGAGAAGGAAGGAAGAAAAGAAAGGAAGGAAAAGAAATAGAGAAGGAGGGAGGGAGAAAGAAAGAGAGAGAGAGAGAAAGAAAGAAAGAGAAGGAAGGAAGGAAGGAAGGAAAAGAGAAGGAAAGAAAGAGGGGGGAGAGATAGAAAGAGAGAGGAGGAAGGAAGGAAGAAGAAGGAAAGAAAGGGAGGGAGGGAGAGAGAAAGAAAGAGAGAAAGAGAGAGGAAGACAGGAAAGAAAGAAAGAAGGAAGGAAGGAAGGAAGGAATAAAAGAGAAGG
>WNWU01000013.1:16298554-16313323 GCA_012654045.1 Ptyas mucosa
AGGGAGGGGAAGAGAGAAAGAAAGAGAAAGAAAGAAAGAAAGAAAGAAAGAAAGAAAGAAAGAAAGAAAGAAAGAAAGAAAGAAAGAAAGGTAGGTAGGTTATGAATATTGATTGCACTTCTAGTAATCCACCGGCCTCCTCTGTCTTTTCCCAGTTACCTTCTCAACTCCTCTTGCCTCTGAACAGCTGCTTCCTTGCCAGAAAGATTTGTCATTATTAGAGTTATTAAAGAAGACATCATCCCACCCAAAAAGAAAGTTGCAACCCTGCCTGCCCAATTAAACCTTCATTAAATTAAATTTAAGGCAACAGTGAGTAAGGTCTCTGCAGGGGCCTCCTCTGACTCTTTATGGAGTTCTCGTCACG
Organism: Ptyas mucosa; assembly: GCA_012654045.1. Taxonomy (NCBI): domain Eukaryota; kingdom Metazoa; phylum Chordata; class Lepidosauria; order Squamata; family Colubridae; genus Ptyas; species Ptyas mucosa. The sequence goes on from WNWU01000013.1 coordinate 16,298,922, forward strand.
TATTAATAGAAGAGAATATGTGTAGGTTAGGGTTGAACTGTGGGGTCACTAGTGCTCTCTAAGCGTGGTTGTTTTCTACCTAGTTGGGTAATGGATTATCTGCAAGAAAACAACCAAGCTTGGAGAGCATCAAGGAGCCCACGAGTCACTTATTGGAAGTATTGCAAGAGATTTCTGCATACGGGAAGCCCTAGCCCTCAAAAGCAGCAGGAAGCAACGCAACAAAAAAGCTTATTTTCACTTTTGTAAAACAGCTTGTAAAAGCTGCTTTGAAGTCATGCTACACTCAAAACATTGCTGCCCTGTTGGCAAACTCTTACACTGTCCTAATAATACATTACTGGTAATATTTTGCAGCCAAAATAATATAAAGTCATCCATTTTCACGAGGCTGCATGGATTCTGACAATCCCGTGCTGGTTCTGAGATCTTACAGCATCTTGGAAGAGAAAGCAACCTACATAGGACTGTAGATTTCATATAAATTTCAGGAGAGACTAATCCAGACCACACAGCAAGATTGCATGAAGGCATCCAGGCCGTTATAATTATAGACAAGAATAGAATAGAATAATAGAGTTGGAAGGGATCTTGGAGGTCTTCTAGTCCAACCCCCTGCCTAGGCAGGGAACCCTACACCACTTCAGACAAATGGTTATCCAACATCTTCTTAAACACTTCCAGTGTTGGAGCATTCACAACTTCTGGAGGCAAGATTATTTGTTCTAACTATCAGGAAATTTCTCCTTAGTTCTAAGTTTCTTCTCTCCTTGATTAGTTCCCACCCTTTGCTTCTTGTCCTACCCTCAGGTGCTTTGGAGAATAGCTTGACTCCCTCTTCTTTGCGGCAGCCCTTGAGATATTGGAACACTGCTATCATGTCTCCCCTAGTCCTTCTCTTCATCAGACTAGACGTACCCAGTTCCTGCAACCGTTCTTCATATGTTTTAGCCTCCAGTCCCCTAATCATCTTTGTTACTCTCCTCTGCACTCTTTCCAGAGTCTCAACATCTTTTTTACATCATGGCCCTTTCTCAAAAAAACTTCAAGCAAAGATTGTTAGATACTAGATGTTTGTTAAATGCAAGGTGCGATTTTGGAATCGACTGCCGATATGAGCTTTGAAGACAAAGCCAGAGTTCCCCTAACTTTGAGCCAGTCTGCTGTTGTGAAACTGCGTAACCATGAGTTTTAGTCCTGACTTGGGCACAAAGCCAGTTGGATGACCTTAAGCCAGTCCTTCTCTCTCAACCCTAGGAAGAAGGCAATGGCAAACTACTTCCAAAACTCTCGCCAAGAAGTCTGCACGGACTATTTGCCAGGAGTCAAAACCAGACTTAAAGATATATTTTTAAAAATGCAAAAACAAATAAACGTAGATGTGCAATATCGTAGAGGTAAAACATCACATAAAGCAATTTGACAGCGTTCAATGTGCAGTGTCATCAAGGTTGTTTTTCAGAAAGTGTTTTGCCAATAAAATCAAGACTTTTTTGAGTCAAGCTCAGAGTCAAGTCAGAAAATACCTATGCAGGCTTTCTTCTGAAAGGTTTATCTATATCTCTGTATCTCTGATCTCTGTATCTCAATCATTTCTATCTCTCTATCTCTCTATCTCTATCTCTCTATCTCTGTCTAGCTATCATCTAGCTACCTAATCACCTGCCTGCCTGCCTGCCTGCCTGCCTGCCTGCCTGCCTGCCTGCCTGCCTGCCTGCCTATCTATCTATCTATCTATCTATCTATCTATCTATCTATCTATCTATCTGGTCTAGTGAAAAGAAGGGCTAGGGGTACCATGATAGCAGTGTTCCAATATTTGAGGGGCTGCCACAAAGAAGAGTGGGTCAATTTATTTTCCAAAGCACGAAGGGGCAAGACAAGAAGCAATGCATAGAGACTAATCAAAAAGAAAACCAATCTAGAACTAAAGAGAAATTTCCTGACAGTGAGAACAATTAACCAGTGGAATGACTTCCCTTCAGAAGTTGTGGATATTCCATCACTGCAGGCTTTTAAGAAGAGATTGGACAGCCACTTGTCTGTAATGGTGTAGGGTTTCCTGTTAGTGCAGGGGGTTGGACTAGAAGACCTCCAAGGTCCCTTCCAACTGTGATGTTCTATGGTTATCTTTATTCTTTTTCCTTGCGGACCTCTTAATGAATCCCAGACCATAAAACAAAGGCTTAAGCCTTCTGACACCTAGACTGAAACTGACAAAAAAGGCAGCTTAAAATACTGTCGGTGAAATTGGCAAATATCACCAACTTAACTAAATAAGAAAATGCACTCAAGATATTAAAAGTAATGATAGATTTCCTCACACAAATTATTCACCCAAAAGTCACCACCTTTAATTTCAATCAAAGTTCAGGTAGTGTGAGACACTGAAATATTTAGTCTGCCTAAACATTTAGTCCATCTCTGATCTTTAGATATTTAGCTACAACATCAGAGATAATAATATGGTGCTTTGTTGTGTTCTTTATAGGGATCCTGTTGTTCGATCAAACATTTCGATAAGGATAATTTTGAATGCTAATTCTGAATTGCTAAAAGGAAGCAGAACTAGGCCAAAGACCTTATCTTATATTACTAGGATTATTATTATTTTTTTTTTGGTAAATGGAATTTCATTTCTTTACTACAGTGTATAGATTGCTTTTCACTTCTGCATTGCCCAATGAATCACTAATTAGGGAGGTATTCCAGCCATTTTCTTTCAAATAGACTCAGGGCATGCTATTGATTTCTTCTAGATGTCTGGGTCTCCAATTCCCAAAATCCCTCTTTGAAAAGGATGCCAGATGGGTCTGGTAAGAGTCGAAGACTGTAACATCTGGAAGGCATCTGATCGCCTACTGCTTTTCTTAAATTATTGGAGGCAAGTGGCTCTTTCAAAGGAAAAGGAAAGATCCTTAGCTAAGATTGTGTCCAGTGGTGGGATCCAGCCAGTTCGCACCACTTCAGGAGAACCGGTTGTTAACTTTCGGAGCAGTTTGGCAAACTGGTTGTTGGAAGAAATCATTAGGGCAGAGAACCGGTTGTTAAATTATTTGAATCCCACCACTGACTGTGTCTGACACCTTAAAAAACAACAACCCCAAAGTTACTTTTTTTTAAAGAAGACATTTACAGGGTTATTATACTATTTTATGGAGAAAGTTTTATTATCTTCCTACATGATCCATCTAGATGTTTTCTAATAGTGATCTCACCAGTTTCAGAACCAATGTTGTGTACTCAATAGGTTGTTCAAGATCTGGCTAGAAGATCCTCATGGCTTGTCCTCCTTCTACACATTTTTCTATTAGCAGCAGCGCCAGAAAGCAAATTACATTGAGTGCAGAGCTGATTCTACCATTAGAGAATGAGGCCATAGTTTATCTCTCTTTATAACCCATATTACAGTATTATCTACATTATCATCAGCTACTCAGGATTTCAGATTGACTTGAAGATGCCAGGAATTAAAGATGGGGCTCTTATACTGTGCTAATGCCTATTCTTGAGTGGTACCTCTGTGTGTGAACCCACATTGCTCCTTATTCAATTAGTTTGTAGAAAAGTTAGGAAATCTCAGCCCCATTATTAAATCCATCCTGCCAGACCAACTGTCAGCCCTGAAGCTGACCTGGCCAAAGCCATCTTGGAAGCTTCAGTGTTGCCACACTGGAGCTGGAGCTGGAGCTGGAGCTGGGGGATAGGGAGAGGGGATTTGAGATAGCTGAGGTTTTGTAGCCAAAACAAAGTACTTTCTTTTGGGAACCAAGAACATTCTCACACCTGGCCAGAGGAAGGAGGAGTGATGTCTCCAGGCAACCAGACAGTGCCTTGATTGGACCCTGTGACTGATTGTTTGGGGTTGAGGGGAAAACTTTTGCTTTTAATTAGCTGGAAACCATAGGAACCTTCAGAGTCGGTTTTCACCAAATGTCAGCCCTTGGGTCATCAGAACTGCCAATCTCCTGGGGACCTCGCTTCCACGCTGCGTCAGGAGCCGCCAGCTGAAAGGCACAGTTTCGTCTCCATGCTGCCATGCCAGGAACTGCCAGCTGGGAGGCACGGCCATGCCCACCCACTGCTTTGGGAACCGCCAGCTGAGTGGCACAAGGTCTCCGCGGCTTGAAAAGCACCTACCAGTGGAGGGGCGGCCCTGGCAGGTTGCTTCGCTGTATCCAGGGCCACGCGAAGCATATCAGAACTGGATGGGTAGAGAGGCTTGCTGGGCGGCATCATCACTAGATGACATGTAAGGGGTGGGGGTTTATAGAGGCAGGCCCCAGGGAGGGGTGGGGCCATGTGGGGGGGAGCTCCAGCTATATAAAGGGTGGAGGGATTAACCACATTAGCACTGACTTTGCCTATTGCCTGTTTGTCACTTTGTGCCAGTTGTTATAGCTTGTTGGATAAAGTTTGTCAGTTAACCATCTTTGGCTCTGTCTAAATCCTTGCTGAGAGCTGGAACGTGACACCAGATTTGTGTCAATATGATATATCCAATAAAGCTGTTCTTTGAGGAATTCATCTGCCTCGGAGTTTTGCTTGGTATGGGTCTATTACTTGGAACCCCGACACCAACTCCTCCATGAATCCCAAACATCATCCAGCCCTTTAATATAGGTGGGAATCTGGACCAGGCTTTCAAATCATCCACATCCCAGCTCTAGGGTTAAGTCTTGCTTCTCTATTGTCATTCCCAAGGCCATAAAACACAAAGAATTTGTATGTCAGTTCAAGCGCAAGCAATTACATCCATTCATAAAAGGCTCAAAACAGCTACTTTATTGCATTCTACCTGTATTACAAGAATCTGCCTAGTCTGCTTGCCTTCCCTTAGGAACAAACACACAACATCCCATAGAACTCAAGAGGAGTCAGGCTTATGCCTCTTGAGGCTCTGCAAGGCCTCAAGGCTAGTTCCCTGCTTGACTCCTCCTCCTTGCTTGGCTGGGAGTTTCCCAACAGTCCAATAGGAATTTTAGGGCTGCCGAAAAAGTGCTACATCTTCTGAAAGAGAGAAGGAAGCTGATGAGAATCAAAAAGAACCGAGAAACCACCTCTTCATCTGAAATGGTCAATCATTGAACCAATGGTGCAGTGGTTCCCTTCACACAACATATATTCATAGAGAATAGATACCTTGAAGTTGGCAGGCTAGCAATTTCTTGGATTATTCTCCCTTCCACTCTCCTTGTCATCTTTCAGACCCTTCAAAGAGCCTAAAGTTGTTCTATTGTATTGCCAAGTTGTCTTGATCATTTATAACATGGTCTATGTAATGAAGATATACAATTTGGGGGGAAAAAATCAATGAACCACAATGGGCTAGTTCCTCCCAGTTGGGAATCCTGTAGTATAAAATATTTTGTTCTCACTGAGTCAGTGAAAAAAATGTGGTCACAAATCTGACAGTTGGAAAAACAAAAGACAGATGGAAAGAGGCCAACCCTCTCAAAAATGGGGGCCAAGTAGTCCATTACCTAAATGGCAAACAAAAAAAAATGCATACCATATTTTTCGGAGTATAAGATGCTCCAGACTATAAGACGCAGCTACCTTTTTTGGAGAGGAAAAAAAAATCTGCCTCTTCCTCCCAGCAATTTGCTTCCTTGCAGCAAACAGAAATAGAAATAGAATAACAGAGTTGGAAGGGACCTTGGAGGTCTTCTAGTCCAATCCCCTGCCCAGGCAGGAAACCCTACACCACTTCAGACAAATGGTTATCCAACATTTTCTTAAAAATTTCCAGTGTTGAAGCATTCACAACTTTTGCAGGCAAGTTGTTCCACTGATTAATTGTTCTAACTGTCAGGAAATTTCTCCTCAGTTCTAAGTTGCTTCTCTTCTTGATTTAGTTTCCACCCATTGCTTCTTGTTCTACCCTCAGGTGCTTTGAAAAATAGTTTGACTCCCTCTTCTTTGTGGCAACCCCTGAGATATTGGAACACTGCTATCATGTCTCCCCATGTCCTTCTTTTCATTAAACTAGACATACCCAGTTCCTGCAACCATTCTTCATATGTTTTAGCCTCCAGTCCCATAATCATCTTTGTTCCTCTTCTCTGCACTCTCTCTAGAGTCTCCATATCTTTTTTACATTGTGGTGACCAAAACTGGATGCAGGATTCCAAGTGTGGCCTTACCAAGGCATTATAAAGTGGTATTAACACTTCACGTGATCTTGATTCTATCCCTCTGTTTATGCAGCCCAGAACTGTGTTGGCTTTTTTGGCAGCTGCTGCACACTGCTGGCTCATATTTAAATGGTTGTCCACTAGGACTCCAAGATCCCTCTCACGGTTACTACTATTGAGCAAGATACCACATATATGGTACCTGTGCATTTTGTCTTTCTTCCCTAAATGTAGAACCTTACTTTTTTCACCATTGAATTTCATTTTGTTAGATAGCGCCCAATGTTCAAGTCTGTCAAGATTCTTCTGTATCTTGAGCCTATCTTCTGGAGTGTTGGCTATTCCTGCCAGCTTGGTGTCATCTCCAAATTTGATGAGTTCCCCATCTATCCCCTTGTCCAAGTCATTGATGAAGATATTGAAGAGCACTGGGCCTAAAACAGAGCCCTGGGGTACTCCACTGCATACTTCCCTCCATGTAGATGCAGTTCCATTGAGGACTACACATTAAGTGTGGTTGGTCAGCCAGTTACGAATCCATCTGGTGGTGATGCTGTCTAACCCACAGCAAACAGCCTGTTTCATTTTCATTTTCGGTTTCAGCACAGCCTGATTAGCACAGGGGAAAAAAAATTGCCTCTGCCTCCTAGCAATTTGCCTCCTTGCAGCAAACAGCTTCAGTACAGCCCAATTATCACAAGCAGCTGATTCTCGGTTAGATCGGTCTCCCGAGGATCATCTGTTTCAGGCTTCAGGGATTGCCATAGCCTATTGCTGCCTCCATTTTCAGCCTCCATGAGCCCAATTTTCCGCCTGTTCCAGGTGGCGGGGATCGGAATGGGCAATAGGCAATGGCAATCCCTTCAGCCTGAAACAGCTGATGGTCAGGAGGCCAATCCAACCGACAATCAGCTGCTTGTGCTAATCAGGCTGTGCTGAAGCTGAAGCTGAAGCTGAAGCTGAAACTGAAACGGGCTGTTTGCTGAAAGGACGCAAATTGCTGGGAGGCAGAGGCCAAAGGGTGGGAATTGGCAGGTGGGAGGGGCTACATTTGGTGTACAAGACACACCCAAATTTTCACCCTCTTTTAAGGGGAAAAAGTGTATCTTATACTCCGAAAAATACGGTAAGTGGCTTGAATACTATTTCTGTATAAACAGCTTGTTTTTGAAACATAATCACTGGCATTCTATAGTTATTCTTCCTATATTTATATTTAATAAATATGATGTAACGGACGTTCTTGGGTTTCTTATGAACTTGCCTAAGTGGTTGAGTGCTGCTAATAGGCTGAAGCTTGACAGTTCAATCCAGGTTTCCACAGAAAAATATCATCCAGACTACCTGTGAAAAGTATCTTTCGTACTGCCTGTGAAACAATTGATTCATATTGAGTGCGGATCCTTTATCTCGGGAATGGGAGTAGACCAGAGATTCTGTTGCTATACTGCTATTTTATTGCCTAACAGATTGATAGCACTCCATGAACTGGAGCTCGTGATGCTGAATTGCTTCACCATGTACTTTACTGCAGCAGGCCCCAACATTTTTGGCACCGGGGCCCAGTTTTGTGGAAGACAATTTTTCCATGGACTTGGGGGGGATGGGGGAAAGGAGTGTACAACCTAGATCTCCCTCAAGAGCAGTTTGCAGTAGGATTCATGCTCCCATTAGAATCTAAAGCCTCTGAGGTGGAGCTCAGGCGATGATGCTAGCCAGGGATGGACTTCAAACATTTTAGTTTTCCGCCCAGTTGCTGGGTGGACGTGGCCATGGTGGGTGTGGCTTAGTCAGCCTCCTGCACCATGGTGGACGGGGTGCTTTTTTGCCCTCCCTGGCCTCTGGAGGCCTTCCTTGAGCCTCTGGGAGGGCAAAAACAGCCTCCCCAGGCTCCAGAGGCCCTCAGGAGACCAGAAACGGACTTGGGTTTTGCCCTCCCCAAGCCTCCGTGTGTGCCCTGCACTTACCTGCATCCAAAATGGGCCACATGGGGACTCCTGGGAAGATCTGGGTCGGGTGGGCAGGGCCAACTAGGAGTGGGATTTGGGGGTTCTCTGAACTGCCCAGAATCTTAGCTAGAGGTTCTCCCGAACCCCTGCGAACCCCCAGCAGCCCACCCATGATACTAGCACTGGGGAGTGGCTGCAAATAGAGTTGAAGCTTCATTCACTCACCCACCTGTCACCTCCACCTGTTTAGCCTGGTTCCCAACAGGCCTGCTTTAGACACAGTGCCAATGTGTCTAGAGCAGATGAGGAGTTCATAATAGATGTTACAAGTACAAACTTATGCTTAGTTGGTTTCACAGCAGGCATATGATGAAGGTCACATACTTGATTTGAGCTTTTTGTTTTGAACTGGGAAATCTTCCCAGTGTGATGGCCACAGGTAGGTCTTAAGAAGTTTTGGAAAGTCCCACCCTTGACTTTGCCAACATCCTGATTGGTACCTGTAAAAAGGACATTGTTAATAAACTACTTCCTTTAACACATGTCAGGGGCAGGAAATCAGGAGCCAGGATAGAGTTTGGAAAGCACTACAAGCTTATTCCATGCAACTTATAAACAAGATTTTGATATACTAACGATCAAGGCAAGTCGGCACCAAATAAGAATCAATGGATTTCAAAGGGCCTTAGGTCTTTTTCAGGGGTGTAGTGACTCCAAACTGATGGTGTGTTTGACTCTGCCCTCCAGCTCAGCCAAGTCATCCCCTATAATGCCTTGTCTTCTATGCTTCAAAAGGATAGTATATAAACTGTAGGAGTAGAGATGCCAAGAATGCAAATGGAAGGAGATCTGACCAGTGGTGAAATCCTCCACTGTTTGCCACCGGTTCGCTGCCCGCACATGCACAGTTCATGCCAAATGCATGCTATGCATGCATGTACAGTGCCAATCAAACGCACGCTGTGCATGGAAAAAGGAGGCTTAAGAAGGTAAGTTGAACAGCGGGAGGGGGGGAGACAGCTGTGCCGCACGATTTAGATTTCCTTTCCTGCTTTCTAGTGGATCTAAATCGTGCGGCACAGCTGATCGTCGGAAATACCAGTTCGGACGAACCGGTAGCTTTTTTAAACTACTGGTTCGCCCGAACCGGTGTGAACCAATAGCATTTCACCCCTGGATCTGACTCAGATTCAATAAGATGCAATAACGCCCATTTGAAGGGTTATACGATGATGATATTTACAGCAAACATTTTTTTAATGGAATGCATTTGTAAGCTCTCAGAGTAATCATTCCACATTGCAAGGGTCTGATTTGTGTTCCCATAACTTCCTCCCAAAATTTGATCATAGAACTTTCAGGATTTTTTTAAAAAATGTTTTCAGTAAACTTTTATAGGCACAATCATGCACATTTCAGCCAGACGGGAGGCTGCCATTGATGGAGTTAATTATCAAGAGGTCTGATGAATCCTCCTATATAATTAAAACTGAACCAATTTCAATTTGTGGACAAGCTGTTTGGCACAGTACATTCCACTACTTGGATCCTTGCCCAGCAAGTTCTGTAACTTCTAACTAGGAGCTTATTTAGTTAACATCAAAGTGCTTCTTTCAGGAAGGATAGGATGTAGGTCTTGTTTAAAGGTAGCCATTGTTAGATTACCCCAAATAAACTTGTATTGGACCCATAATTCTCTAGCTATCCTTGACTGGAAAAGGTGTTTGAGACACTGGTGTTTTTTTAGTGTCAAGAAATACTGTAGAAAGAGTCCATTTCAAACTAGGCTCTTGAGCAGATTATGGAGTTGTGTGTCAGGCCTGTAAGCCTTTGTCTGAGGCCACATGGGTTAAAAGTTGGAATGTCAAAGCAGATAGACTAGTAAAACAATTCACCGATAAGTTTCCTGATAAGCCAAAGAGTCCTCCTGGGAGAGGAGGAGGTGTTTAGTATGATGCTGAATGTTTAACCGCTATGCTACTCAGAATTCAGGACATAATTTTCTGACCAAGGGGACGGCCTGTCAGGCCTGGAAGCCATCTTTCGTACTAGGCCTTCAGACCTGCCACCTTTACTACTGTGGGAAATTGGGAGGGGGGATTGTATGGAGCATGGGTGATACATAGTCATAATAACATTCCTTTCTCAAGAAGTCAAGGTCAATTTACCCTGCACCTGGAAGGCTGGATCTGGGAGGCATCCCCAGTTGTGATGATGTTTGATTGGTGTCAGACCTGGAAGCCATCTTTTACAGGTGGGCCTTCAGGCCTGCCACATTTTCTACTGTGGGAAATTGGGAAGGGGGGTTGCATAGAGTATGGGTGATATGTAGTCAAAATAACATTACTTTCTCAGAGAGTCAAGGACGTCTTGACCTGGCACCTGGAGTCAGATAACTGGGAAGTATCTCTATTTTGGATGGTGGATGATTGGACCATGTGATGGACATGTGGGTGATGGGCAGGGACTTGAACTTTCACTTGGATAGGGAAAACCTGAAAACTTTCAGATTCGGCTTTTCCCAAATGTGCCAATATGACATCTCTATCAAAGAGAATTTTGAGCTCTTTCTGAACATCATACAGACTAAGCGCACTGACCACTGCAAGGAATGGAAACATCAAAATAACAATTGATTAATGAAGAGATAGAATGTGTGGAAAAATTCACAGATCCCTCCAAGTGGTGAATGCAGCCCAGAAATAAAAGATTGGATTACACTGGATTGTACAGCAATGATGAACATGAGCCAAATATGGAAAAGCAAGGACATCATGTTGACAGGCAAATGTACTGTAAATTAATCCGCTCTATGATATTCCCACTTAGCCCTATGGTTGTAAAAGTTGAACCTTAAAGTTGAACCTTAGAAAAGCACAACAGGAAGAAAATCGAATCATTTGAGCTATGGTGCTGGAGAAGGCTCCTGTGTATTCCTTGGGCAGCAAAGGTGATTAACGAGCAAGTACTGGAGTGCATAGCACCAGAAATGTCACTAGAAGGCAAAACCACAAAACTGTATCTTGCTTACTTAGGCCATGTGTGGGAATTCACTGGAGAAAGCAATTACATTTGGAAGAGTTAGCAGTAAAAGGAAACCAGGCCATCAAAGAACACAGTGGTTGGACACCATCAAGGCTGACACCAGTCAGAGCATAGAAAAACTCAGAGAAGTAATGCAAGATCAGAAGATGTGGAGACACCTGGCCCAGAATCACCAAGAGTTGAACATGACTGAATGGATAACATCATCATCATCATCACCACCACCACAGACAATGGGATTCTTCTGGCTTACCAGAGAAATCTGAAAATAGTAATCACTGCTTTGCAGTAATTCCATTTGAACCTCTCATAATGTCCGTAGCATCATGTATAGACAATTGTTGCTCAAAATGTTGTCCTTCAGGGCCCAATTCTGTCTTCATTGTTTTCCAATATTTATGGGAAACATAATGGAGATCACCAGGAGACCTGGAATTTGTTCTGCCCCAGCTACGGACCCCAAAGAACGCAGCACACACAAAGTCCGTGCAAACCTTAGTTTACTAAATTAAATCAGGCTTTTACAATCAAAAGCTGTTAATTAACCTCATTAATAGCCTACAAGAATTCAAAGAATAAATAATCATAATCTTACTATGGTTAGCAGAATTCCCAAAGCAATTTGCAGGAAATTGATAAGAGAACTAAGGTCAAGACACGAAGGAATGTGAACGAAGTTGTTCCCTGCAAATTGCCTCAGTCGGCGTTCCTCCTTAAATAGGCTAAGGGAGAAGCCAATTAGCCCCAAGTGTTACTCTCGAGGAGACCTCCTCCTGAGGAGCCACTCCTGCCTTTTGGCAGCTCTGCGTGCCCGTGCATCGAGAAGAGGCTCCTCCTCTTCTTCCTCTTCACTTATGGGTTCTGAAGGCCCTGGCTGAATCCCCGCCTCTGGCACCACATCTTCTCCAGCCTCCTCATTGTCTGATTCAAGTGCCAGCTGAACAGGCTGCTGGCGCAGCACCACACCAGCCTCCTCGCTGTCGGAATCAGCTACTAGCTGCACATGCCGCTGATGGGCCACAACAGAATTGGATACTATCAGTATGCTGAAGGCACCTACTCTATAACACGATCAGGACAATGTTTATGGAGATTCTCAATCATCCAAGTTATGGTTGTCCCAAAGGTGTTGAAGAAGCTTCTTGGGTGAGAAGCGAAATGTCTTCGAGGAAAAACAAAGAAAGTCCAGTTGCCTTTTGAAAAAAAAAAGCACCTTTGGTTTTCAGGACAATGATATTGCTCCTTTGAATGCCCACCTAGAATTGATATTAGGCTAATCATAAAATGAAACTTAAATCCAGACAAGATGGAGATGCATATTATGAAGGGTTACAATTTCAGAGGGGAGTTAAATCTTCCTCTTTTGAACGGGATAATATTATCTCAGAAAGAGATATTGAACTTTTGAGTACTACACAGGGGTGGGCTTCAAAAATTTTAATAAGGGTTTCTCTGCTCGGTTGCTGGGTGGGCGTGGCCATGGTCGCCATGGCCTTGTCAGCCTCCTGTACCATGGGGGGGGGGGTGTTTTTGGCCTCCCCGGCCTCCGGAGGCTTTTCTTGAGCCTCCGGGAGGGCAAAAACAACCTCCCCAGGCTCCATAGGCCCTCTGGAGGCCAGAAACGGGCCTGTTTCCAGCCTTCCCAAACTTCCGGTAGGCCCATTTTTCACCTTCCCCAAGCCTCCGTGCGCGCCCTGCACTTACCTGCATCCAAAATGGGCTGCATGGGGACTCCCGGGAGGGGAGGGGTTGGAGGGGCCAGCCAGCAGTGGGATTTGGGGGTTCTCCGAACTGCACAGAATCTTAGCTAGAGGTTCTCCCGAACCCCTGTGAACCCCCAGCAGCCCACCCCTGGTACTACAAGATCTTCCAGACTGACAGATTCTTCCCGAACTGAGACAATTATCTTCGGTTGATATAACAACCCAGCGCTTCCTAAATGGCTTTAGAACAATGTGGGAGCAGCACTATCCCAGTGTTTACATTTGACACATGGGGCTGCTTTTATGCCTGATGCAGAAACCAACTGGAGTGGTAATCAGCAGTCAAGATGGTCTTTGGAAGAGCTCAAGGAGACCATGTTCACTGAAGCTAAAAGCATTACATTTGCTGCAATTTTGCTTCCTGGGGAAATATAAAGTGCAAATTATGTACAGGGTTCTTGAGAGAACACCTTTTTCTACCAGATCCTCGTGTCTTTGCTCAGTGACCTTAACTGAGGTTTATCTACAGTTGCTGCATGTTTACTCAGGGCAACTTGAAAATATGTCTTCCTTATTGGGGTCCAGTTCTGGAATGCTTGATAAAGTTAAAAGGCCTAAATCAGGGATGGCGAACCTTTTCGGCACCGAGTGCTGATAAGGGAGAACGCGCTTGTCTGAGTTGCAACCTGGAAGAGGAGCTATCCAGGGTGCATGCGCATGCCCGAAAATGAATTCCTAGTTGCGCGCTGGCCAGCTACTCTTCCGGGTTTCTGGCATGCATGCACGTACGATGATCAGCTGGCTGGTGTGCATCTCACACAGGAAAATGGAAGAGCAGCTCTTCCAGTTTCCAGCACTGCTGCATGCAAAAAGGCCAGCTGATCGTCACTCGCACATGCACACCAGAAACCTGGAAGAGGAACGGGCGATGCCGCGTGTGCCAGGTGACATGGCTCTGTGTGCCACTTCAGGCATGCATACCATAGGTTTGCCATCATGGGACTGAATTATTGTTGGCTTTTAAAAGCAGCCTAAAACCATACCTTTCCCCACAGGTTTTTAATTGTTGGTTTAAGTTATTTGTATTCCTGTTTTTAATTTTCTTAGTATCTCTGGGTTTGATTTCACTATTATATTTTCTTCTAAACGTAAGATTTACAAGACAACCATCCGCCCTATTGCACTGTATGGCACTGAATGCTGGACAGCAACAACAAACATCGATGCCATGGAAATGCGAATGCTCTGTTTGATATCAGGCATCTCCCTTCTTGACCACATCACAAATGATACCATTTGACAACATTTTGGTGTGGCACCAATTATAGAGAAGATGAGAGAAGGCCGGCTCTGCTGGTATGGGCGTTCAATGATCTGAAAGGCGGACCCTGCATCTGCGGGGGAAGAAGGAGAAGGAGGAGGAGGAGAAGGAGAAGGAGAAGGAGAAGGAGAAGGAGAAGGAGGAGAAGGAGAAGGGGAAGGGGAAGAAGAAGAAGAAGAAGAAGAAGAAGAAGAAGAAGGAGAAGGAGAAGGAGAAGGAGAAGGAGAAGGAGAAGGAGAAGGAGAAG
>WNWU01000013.1:16313333-16330769 GCA_012654045.1 Ptyas mucosa
AAGAAGAAGAAGAAGAAGAAGAAGAAGAAGAAGAAGAAGAAGAAGAATTTTCTTCTAAACCTACTACAACTTGTGGTAATTTTAAGACACTTTGTGACCTCTACTCATTATCTAAGTGAGGTCCTAGTTTTATAAAACAGGTATAATAAAGTGAATAAATAGACAAACAAAGCCAATTGAGGTTACTTAAACACAATTGGAGAGCTCATATAATATGCTATTTTTTGCCTTAACATGATGGCCTGGTTCAGACAGTCAGTTAAGGTAATGGCTGAATTGACCGCAACATATCCAACTTCAATGTGTCTATTTTAGCCTTACCTCTCATGCTATGTTATAGGGACATGGTGGCTCAGTGGCTAAGATGCTGACTTTTTTGATCAAAAGGTCGGCAGTTCAGCGGTTCAAATCCCTAGTGCCGCTTAACAGAGTGAGCTCCCATTACTTGTCCCAGCTTCTGCCAACCTAGCAGTTCAAAAGCACATAAAAGTTGAAGTAGAAAAATAGGGACCAACTTTGGTGGGAAGGTAACAGCGTTCTGTGCACTTTTGGCATTTAGTCATACTGGTCACATGACCACGGAGACGTCTTCAGACAGCGCTGGCTCTTCGGCTTTGAAATAGAGATGAGCACCGCCCCCTAGAGCCGGGAATGACTAGCACATATGTGTGAGGGAAACCTTTACCTTATCATGCTCTGTGAACTTAGATCCATCCATCCAATTTTGAAGTCTGAATTCCGCAAGGTTAGGCAGTTTACAACATTAAAAGCAAGAAAACAGTAAAACACTAAGCACAAAAATCATGTTTGGTCAAAAGAAAACATACTTAATTAAATAAAATTTCAGGGGTTGAGACCACCCTAACCCACAGTTAGGGGGAACAGCCAGGTTTTCAACAACCTTTTGAACATGATCAAGGTGGAAGCCATACATCTCTCTGAGGTGATGCTGTTCCCCAGGGCAACCTCCATAACAGAGAAGACCTACTTCCTAGGTCCCAATAGATGGCATTGTTTAATTGAAGGGACCTGGTGTATACCTGCTTGATCTTTCAGAATGGGCAGAAACTACAGAGATAGGCAGGCCCCCACTCAGAAGTCACAAAGTTAAAAAGTCACAAGTCAAAAAGAGGGCTGTGAAAATATTTTCAGACCCCTCACATCCTGGACATAAATTGTTTCAACTCCTATCCTCAAAACGACGCTATAGAGCACTGCACACCAGAACAACTAGACACAAGGACAGTTTTTTCCTGAACGCCATCACTCTGCTTAACAAATAATTCCCTCTACACTGTCAAGCAATTCACTAAGGCTGCATTACTATTACTATTAGTCTTCTCATCATTCCTATCACCCATCTCCTCCCACTTATGACTGTATGACTGTAACTTTGTTGCTTGTATCCTTACAATTTATATTGATTATTTCCTTGAATGATTTGATTGCTTATTTATACCCTATGACTATCATTAAGTGTTGTACCTTAATTCTTGATTCTTGACAAATGTATCTTGTCTTTTCATGTACACTGAGAGCATATGCACCAAAGACAAATTCCTTGTGTGTCCAATCACACTTGCTCAATAAAGAATTCTTTTTTTTATTATAAAAGTTTAAAAAGTATTTAAAAAGTATAAAAAAAATAAAGAATTCTATTCTATTCTATTCTGTTCTGTTCTGTTCTGTTCTGTTCTGTTCTATTCGTAATTCCTGCTCATTCTCTTGCATCTACTATCCAAATGCAATTTCTTCATTTGATTCATATGCTTACTTTCATCCAGGACCTCATGAGGCTTTACACAGGAATCCCATGAGTTTTATCCCCACCACAAAGCTTGTTTTCCAGTAGCATTCTGACAAATCCCACATGATTTATTTATTTATTTTTTTTTGCAGTAATCCAATCCTGAGATTAGCAGTGCATGAATCACCCTCCATAGAAAACTATCTCTATTCTGATGCCAGGAAGCAAAAAAAAAAAAAAAAGGATGAATCCGTCCAAGTTGGTATCTTAAGACTCGTCTCAGATTCAATGAAATTGAACAAAGCACCTTCAGAGAAGGCATCAAGGACAATTAGGGAACAGAAATATAAGTCTTATGAGAACTCGGTATGTTCAACCTTGAGAAAAGTTGATGAGATGGATGGATAGCACTTCTCAAGCCCCTAAAAAGATGTCAGGTGGAAGGTCAAGATCTGTTCTCCTTAATCTGAGGGTACAGGAAATGGAGTAATGATGTTAAGTTAGAGGAAGGCCAGGTCCTACTGAAGGTTTACAAAAGACTTCCTGGTTATAAGAAAAAACTTGACAGTGCAATTAATAACCTGGAGAGGCATGATCATACCTTTGCTATATATGTTCAAGGACCTGATTGCCTAAATGGCCTGTTTCAACTTTCAAATGAACACATAAAGAAAGAACGGAAGAGTCACACACCACCAATAAGGTAAAGGTAAAGGTTCCCCTCGCACATATGTGCTAGTCATTCCCGACTCTAGGGGGTGATGCTCATCTCCGTTTCAAAGCCGAAGAGCCAGCGCTGTCCGAAGACGTCTCTGTGGTCATGTGGCTGGCACGACTAAATGCAAAAGGTGCATGGAATGCTGTTACCTTCCCACCAAAGGTGGTCCCTACTTGCATTTTTTACATGCTTTCGAACTGCTAGGTTGGCCGAAACTGGGACAAGTAATGGGAGCTCACCCCATTATGCAGCACTAAGGATTCGAACCGCTGAACTGCCAAGCTTTTGATCGACAAGCTCAGCATCTTAGCCATCGCGTCCCTCATACACACACCAATATCTGACCTAATTGTAATAGTCCTTGACTTACAACCACAACTGAGCCCAACATTTCTGTTTTAGGTGAGATATTTATTAAGTGAATTTTACCTGCTTTCTTGCTACGGTTGATAAGTGAATCACTGCAGTTGTTAAGTTATTAACATGGTCGCTAAGTGAATCTGGCTTCCGCATGGACTGAAGGTTGCAAAATGTGATCACATGACCCCAGGACATTGCAACCATCATAAATACGAGTCAATTGCCAAGTGTCTGAATTTTGATCATGTGACCATTGGGATGCTGCAACGATCTTAAGTGTCAAAAATAGTAATAAGTCACTTTCTTCAATACTGTTGTAACTTCGAATGATCACTAAATAAACTGTTGTACGTTGAGGACTACCTGTATACATATCTGTGCAAAAGGGAAGGGCTGCTGTTTATGAAGATAAAGACTCTGTGTGACAATTGTGCATTTTCCAAATGTTTCCAAATACAAACATTTGTGCATTTTCCAAATTGTAGTCATCATTATAAGGATGAAAGTTCATTCTCTGAGCTTGTGGGTTGGCTTCCGAATGTTTCGTTACCAAGCTAGGTAACATCTTCAGCTGATGATACTGACATCCTATAAACTCCGCTGAGGATGTTACCTAGCCTGGTGTTGTGGCCCGTACGTAGCCTGTGCAGCTAGTAGCTGATTCAGACAGCGAGGAGGCTGGTGTGGTACTGCACCAGCAGCCTGTGAAGCTGGCACTCGAGTCGGACAATGAGGAGGCTGAAGATGATGTGGTGCCAGAGGCAGGGATTCAGCCAGGGCTTCAGAACCTCCAGAAGCTCCCTTAAGTGAAGAGGAGGAAGAGGAGGAAGAGGAGGAGACTCTTCTTGATGCACGGGCGCGCAGAGCTGGCAAAAGGTAGGAGTGGCTCCTCAGGAGGAGGTCTCTTCGAGAGTAAGGCTTGGGGCTAATTGGCTACTCCCTTAGCCTATTTAAGGAGGAACGCCGACTGAAGCAATTTGCAGGGAACAACTTCGTTCACATACCTTTGTGTCTTGTCTTGCTTATCTTATCAGCTTCCTGCAAATTGCTTCTGGGCATTCTGCCAACCACAGTAAGCTTTCAATTATTATTCTTTGAATTCTTGGTGGCTGTTAATGCAGTTAATTAACAGCTGTTGTTGTAAAAGACTGATTATTTAGTAAACCAAGGTTTGAACGGACTTTGAGTGTGCTGCGTTCTTTGGGGTCCGTAGCTGGGGCAGAACACCTGGTAATGAAACATTCGGAAATCAACCCCCAAGCTCGGAGAACCAACCTCATCCTACACCCGAGCTACAGATATTCACCACTATTGCAAAGTCATCATTATGTTAAAGGAGACCCTAAAATATTTGCAAATAAAGAGAAATTTTAAAAGGAATAAGAACATGACAATACAGTGCTGGATCAACTTATGGCGCATTCTTAGTCCAATAATCATTCGCCATAGTGGCCAATTAGATGCATCTAGGGGCAAAAGAAACTACTACCATCTCCTGAAACTAATATTCAAAGCCACATGGTCCCAAATCAAGAGATATCATTCTCACAACTAATAGCTCTTGGTTGACCTTTCTCTATTAATTTATCCAATTGTCAGGGTTCCAAGTAATAGCAAGCAAAACTCCGAGGCAGGTGGATTCCTCAAAGAATAGCATTATTGGATATATCATACTGGCACAGATCTGGTGAAAACCGACTCTGAAGGTTCCAACGGTTTTCACCTAATTAAAAGTAAAAGGTTTTCCTCAACCACTTGTGGGTTGCTATCAGTTCGCCCTGGATTGGGCGAACCGGTAGCAGCAGCAGCAGGAGGCTCCACTCACCCACCCGGATACTTCTGCACATGCGCAGAAGCGTCACATGAATGCACAAGTGCACGCAAACCAGTAGCAAACTAAATTGAACCCCACTACTACCCTCAACCCCAAACAATCAGTCACATGGTCCAATCAAGACACTGTCTGGTTGCCTGGTGACCTCACTCCTCCTTCCTTAGCCCAGGTGTGAGAATGTCCTTGGTTCCCAAGAGAAAGTATTTTATTTTGGCTACAAAACCCCAGCTATCTCTAATCCCCCACTCCCTATCCCTCAGCTCCAGTGTGGCAACACTGAAGCTGCAACATGACTTCGGTCAGATCAACTTCAGGGTTAACACCAATCTTGCTTTAAAGCCACCCAAGACATTCCACATCAACATCCATGTCATGTACTTGCAGTGGTGGGTTGCCCCCGGTTTGGACCAGTTTGCAAGAACTGGTATTAAAACCGACAGAAGGCCCTGCCCACCGTCCCAGATGTCGTCATCAGCAATCTGCGCGTGCGTGAGCGATCCCGTTGCGAACCAGTGGTAAAGGTAAGTATAACCCACCCCTGTGTACATGGATATGCAGGAGACATGATTTGAAGAGTTTTGGAGAACTTTCCACTCTTCTGCCAAGATCATAGAGGAACAGAAGTCTGAACGAATGAATGAAATGGGGAGTGTTTTACTTTCTACCTATCCAGAACACTTTGGCTTCCTGGAAAATGAAATAGCTTCAGGAAACCAACAAAGAAAAAATAAAATGTAACACTTGCCAGGTGGAGAACTCCATTGACCTGTCCCTCTGCAAAGATTCTTCTGAGATCTTCTCCTTGACCGTAGGAGACTCTTCCCTTTGATCTCCTTCTGGTTTGGGATGGCCTTCTCCATGTTGTGCAGTCAACCCCATTGGGCGAAAGAGAGAGAAAGAGAGAGATGGCCCTTCCTGGGAGAACCAGAAATCCTTCACCGGAACATCAATGGCAGCAATGTGACTCTGTAAACAGTTGGACAGAAAATATAATTTCACAGGTTGTCCCAGTCTATCACATTGAAAACAACCTATTTTCTATTATTCATAATATCCTTTCTTTCAATCCGCTCTTCTTTTTTAATTCTTCTTCTTTTTTTAACACCAGCTCTTTGGGAATAACAAAATAGCAGTGAATCATTACAACCGTGTAGCAGATGTTTGGAAATTAATAGGAGCACAGTGCTATGAAAAAAAACATAACATTAATTGATGAGTAAATGGACCACATTTATGGAGACAGAATCCGATATTTACAAGGAATACTGAAATGTGGGGTTTTTTTGATTGGTGCTTTATACATTTCATATTTGGAGAGAGCAAATCGGTCGATAATTCATTAGAACAGGAGGGATATACAAATGTGGGTTTGAAAATAGACTGCAGGTAGTCCTTGACTTACAACAGTTCATTTAATGACTGCTTCATGTTACAACGGCACTGAGAAAAGTGACCAATGACTGTTTTTCACACTTATGACCATGGTCACCTGATCAAAATTCAGACGCTTGGCAATGGACTCATATTTACAACAATGGCACTGTCCCAAGATCATGTGATCACCTTGTGTGACCTTCTGACAAGCAAAGTCTCTGGGGAAGCCAGATTCACTTAACAGCTGTGAAACTGTGTGTTACAGTCTGATGTTCTATGTTCTACTGACTTAACAGCTGATGTGATTCACTTAACAATGGTGGCAAGAAAGATGATAAAATGGGGCAGAATTCACTTAGCAACTGTCTCACTTACAGAACAGAAATTTGGGCCTTAATTGTGGTCGTCAGTCAAGGACGAGATATTAGATACGATAAAGATTTTAAGACAGAAGGGTTTTATAATAATTTGTCTAATTTAGATAAAACTTTAACAGGTACTGATGAAAATGTAATTAAAAAACTATATGGATATTTATTAGAGGTTAAGTTGGAAAAAGAACAAGTTAAAGAAACAATGATTGCTTTGGGGGGGGGGAAATTTTGGACATGGAATTGACTTAGAGAAATGGCAAAAATTGTGGTCGCAAAATTATAAAATGACAATGTCAACTGCATATAAAGAAAATTTGTATAAGATGTTTTACAGGTGGCATTCCAAGGTATTCCCCAACGAGAATAGCCAGAATGTTCAAGAATAAATCTGAAAAATGTTGGAAATATCATCAGATACTACCATATTACCATATGTGGTGGACATGTGCAGAAGCCAAAAGATACTGGACTAAAATCCACACATGGTTGGAAAAAATGATAAAAAAACACATTGATTTTAAACCAGAGATTTTTTTATTGGGGATTGTACCTGAAATATATAATAGAGAATTGAGATATCTGATTATAAATGTATTAACAGCGGCTAGGATTGTGTTTGCTAAAAATTGGAAAAATGAGAAAATACCAAAGCAGGATGAAGTTATTAAGAAAAGAATGGAATGTGCTGAAATGAGCAAATTGACATTTGAAATTAGGGAACAAGAAGATAAACAATACTATAAGATATGGGACCTATTTTATCAATGGTTAGATTAAAAAAAAATATGGAAATGAAATATGGTAGAGATCTTCACAAAACAAGAATTGTAGAACTACATGAAATATAACATAAAGATGTATTATCATTGGATAGATTCAGGAGAATGAAATGAATGTTATAATAAAAATTAACTCAAATCTTAGAATATTTTGAATAACAATGAGGGAAGGAATAGCCATAGTCAAATAAATGATTACGGAGGATAATAATATATAGATATATATTACATCGATGATATGAGAATTTAGGTAAACTTTAATTGTAAGCTATGAATTTGGTGAATGATGCACAAAAGA
The DNA here is from genome assembly GCA_012654045.1 of Ptyas mucosa. NCBI lineage: Eukaryota > Metazoa > Chordata > Lepidosauria > Squamata > Colubridae > Ptyas > Ptyas mucosa. The sequence continues at coordinate 16,320,818 of WNWU01000013.1, forward strand.
CTTGTAACCAACCGACACATGTTTGCAATTGAAGATGGTTTTATGTATGTTTGTTTAAAAATTTAAAAAAAAAATAAAAAAAAAGAAGGACTTACAACCATAATTAAGAGAAGCAACCTAGAACTAAGGAGGAACTTCCTAACTGTGAGAACAATCAACCAGTGGAACAGCTTGTCTCCAGAAGTTGTTCCACTCCTCCAACACTGGAGGCTTTTAAGAAGAGACTTGCCAGCCACTTGTCTGGAATAGTATAATAGGGTCTCCTGCTTGAGTAGGGGGTTGGACTAGAAGACCTCTAAGGTCCCTTCCTTTATTCTATTGTTCTGACTATATGACTGTATGACTGACTATATGACTGACTATATGACTGTATGGTCATCTGAAACTGGGGTGCATTCGCAACTTGATAATTCCCAGATTTCCAAGGAGCAAACTAAGCATTCTCATAAGGCAGTGATGGCTAACCTTTTTGCCATCACGTGCCAAAAGCGGGGGGAGTGCAGTGGGGTCACACGCATGCGTGCCCACATCCATAATTCTATGTGCCCCGCCCCCCCCGCGCTCCCCCCGCTTTTGGCACGTGGGCCCGGTAGGCCCGTTTTTTGCTCTCCTCAGGCTCCAGAGCCTTTCTAGGAGCCTGGGGAGGGCAAAAACGGCTTTCCTCACTCCACTGGAGGTCCTCTGGAGGCCGCAAGCAGCCCGTTTTCTGACTTCCGGTGGGACCGGAAGGCCCCAAAATCAGCTGGCTGGTGCGCGCATGCGCACTGGAGCTCAGCGCAACGCTCGTGTGCCCACCAATATGGCTCCATGTGCCACCTGTGGCACGCGGGCCATAGGTTCACCATCACGGATATAGGGTTTCCTGCTTGAGCAGGGGACTGGACTAGAAGACCTCCAAGGTCCCTTCCAGCTCTGTTATTCTCTTATTCTGTTAAATGTCCTGAAAGCCGTGCTTGTAAGCCTTTTGGAGCAAGGATCTTTCTTTGTATTTGAAATTACTGGGTGGGGATTGATTTAGAGGCCCTCCAGAGGCCGGAAACAGTGTGTTTCCTGACTTCTGGTGGGCCCAGAAGGCCCGAAAATCAGCTGGCTGGCACACACATGCGTGCAGGAGCTGAGCTCGCGTGCCCACCATTAGGCCTCCGCGTGCCACCTGTGGCACCCATGCCATAGGTTCGCCATCATGGTCATAAGGTGACCAACTTTTTTACAACGCAAAGGAGGACACGTGCGTGAGTGCTGTGTTTCGGTAAGAAGTAAACAAAGCCACTTGCGCGTGGCACACTCTCTCAAAATTATGAGCATGCGTCTCATAATTGCGTCTCACCGCACTGTAACAAGCCTTGACGAATCATCATGTCAAATACAAATACGTCACTTGACACGCAGCGGATCGGATCGGCATCGATCGAATACGGAGATTTACAGATTAGTCTTCAAATATCGAAAAGGAGGACATGTAGGAGACACTTTTCGAGAGAGGACAGAACTTACAAAAGAAGACTGTCCTCTCTAAAGGAGGACGATTGGTCACCTTAATTCTCAGAAAAGAAAACAATAAAACCTCAAAATCAAAGATGAGGCCGCTTAGTTGCATTTCGTGCTACTTACCGCTGCTCTAAGGTATTACCAAGGAATAGATTGGCAGAAAACACCGAATGAGCTTTTTACCAGGTTTTATCTCTGGATCTCCTCAGCTTACTGGATTGACTGAGCTCTTTCTCCTCTTGTTTACAAAGGAGGGTATTCTTCCCCCCAGTTTCCTTTGTATTTCCAGCAAACCTTCCATTCTTCTTCTTAGTTATTGCTGTTTTGACGGCCTAAAATTCCTTTGACACCCACATGATTTCCCCACCCCCTGGTTGCATGGAATAATTTATTTTGCAAACGTATGGGGCAGTGGTGGGTTTCAAAATTTTTACTACCGGTTCTGTGGGTGTGGCTTGGTGGGCGTGGCATGACTTGGTGGGCGTGGCTTGGTGGGCGTGGCAGAGGAAGGATACTGTAAAATCTCCATTCCAGCTTCATTCCAGGGGAAGGATACTGTAAAATCTCCATTCCAACTCCATTCCAGGGGAAGGAGACTGTAAAATCTCCATTCCAGCTTCATTCCAGGGGAAGGAGACTGTAAAATCTCCATTCCAACTCCATTCCAGGGGAAGGAGACTGTAAAATCTCCATTCCAACTTCATTCCAGGGGAAGGAGACTGTAAAATCTCCATTCCAACTCTATTCCAGGGGAAGGATACTATTAAATCTCCATTTCCTCCTGATCAGCTGGGACTCGGGAGGCAGAGAATAGATGGGGGCGAGGCCAGTCAGAATTTTTACTACCAGTTCTCCGAACTACTCAAAATTTCCACTACCAGTTCTCCAGAAGTGGTCAAAACCTGTTGAAACCCACCTCTGATATGGGGACATTTTTTGCAATCCGACCCCTGGCTATTGCTTTTCCATTGACCCAATTTCCCTGGATCCTTTCTGGTTTTGGATGGAAAAGCCAGGCGAAAGGAAGAATTTTGAGAGCTTTGTTCAAGGCAGCTCCTGATGAAGAAGGACACCTTACTGTTTCGTTGAAGAAAGCCAAGGCTTGGAAAAGAAGCTTAAGAGGATACCTCAGAAGACTAATTGGATGGCTGGGCAGCAGAGATGGGCTTCACATAATATTACAACTGGTTCACCGCGCACCAAAAATGTGAGCGTGTGAGGCTTGCACGCAGGCGTGCGGCTTAGAAAATGTGACTAAATAGAATGGCATAGTGCCGGGGCGGGTGGGCAGGCCCACCCGTAGGTCGCCACTATCGGTTCGCCCGAACTGGTCCAAATTGGCTGAATGCCACCACTGCTGGGCTGGTTGAATTGAGCCCATCAGTGAGTTGAATTGGGCCCACCATACCATACTTTAAACTTTTGTCATTTCAAATAAATCAGCTTATATTTTCCAACACTCAAATTTACTATTGCGTTGTTGTTTTTTTTATGAAGGTCCCAAGAACCAAGAATGATACGTGGAGTCACTTCTGAGTAGTTTACTTTATTCTTCTTCACCTATAGACCAATTCTTGCCAGACTAAAGCGACTATGCTTTAGAAATACGGATGATTTTATCTAGCTTGGGTAATGAAATGATTGCAAGAAAACAACCCAGCTCAAAGAGCACCAAGGACCCCTCATAACTCTGCCACTATGTGCATAACTATAAATATACTCTGGGAATTGATAGGGAGGAGCCATTTGAACCCTCTTCCTGCTGATCAAACTGTCCAAGCTCCGTTGCCTCTCTGCCCTGTGGGAAGCAGCCCTTCCCTCCTGGGAATCCAGACTACTTTCCACCCAGTGGTGGGATTCAAATAATTTAACAACTGGTTCTCTAGCAGCTGAGTGGGTGTGGCCATGGTAGGCATAGCTAGGGGGTGTGACAGGCAGAACTCGACCTCCCTGCAGCCTCCTGGGAACAAAAACAGGCTGTGGGGCTGCCATACACACACACCGCACCCCGTTTTGGGCCTAGTAGGCCTCCGTGCACTTACCTGGCAGCCAAAACGGGGAGCGTGGGGACTACTGGAAGGGGCAGGCCCAGCCAGCAATTTAACAACTGGTTTGTCCAAACTGGCCCGAACCGGCTGAATCCCACCACTGATTCCACCCCAGGAACTCAGAGACTTCCATACGTAATATTGAGAAAGAGACAGAATGAGAATCAATGTGTATTTTCGGGTGGGAGGGAGCTGCCTTCATTTTATTTTGGGGGTACATCCATGCAAGAGTATTGAGCCCTCCTTCTTGTTTCTCAATGATGCCAAGATGATGCTAATCCTGTTGGCACAGGAACACCTGAGTTCACCATTCAAAGAAATGGTTCTTCTCATCTTCTGCCTCACTGACACTTTCCTTTCTTCCTTTTGGAGGGGGTGGGGGTGGGAAGGATCCTTCAGAGGAGGCTCAGCAGCAAAGGCCATGATAATGAATGTTGAAACAAGAGCAATGAAAGTGTCTTTCACTGCAGATACTCAAACTTTGCTTTCCTGAATTCATAGCAAAAAGCTGGAGTGAATAGCAAGAGGACAAACATTTGGATAACATTATATAAGAGGCTGGAGCAGCTATTAAAAAGGTGAAGAAAGCAGCCACGCATTTTCCCCAAATTAATACCAACAATCCCTTACTGTCAAGACAGCACCACAATACAGTATTTTTACATTAAGGAATTACCCCCTCCTCTACCCCCGAAGCATTTCTTATGGCTTTAACCCCACTCCACCCTCCAAAAAGGAAACTTAAATATTCTTTTCTCACCTAAAAGAAAGACTACATTACGTATGTCTATATATTTATATATACCTTTTAAATCCTGTAATCGCAAAAAGAGGTTAGACCTCTTTACTCTCAGACTGATCCCCTTCGCCAAACCATTTAGTCTGCATCCAGGAGGGCTCGTTCACGGGGGCCAAATCATGGGGACCCTAAACAGAGGCTTGCGAGCTGCTCTGAAAGTGATGCAGTGAGCCCAGAGGTCTGGAATTGGGACGTGCCTATCATCATTTGGCGGTTTTGAGGAAGGAAACGAGCTGCAATCTCTACAAAGCTTTGCTTGTTTCAGGAGGGACTCTGCCCCCACCCCCCATTCCTCCCCACCCCCACCCTCAAGCTTGTCGCATGGAGCTGTTCAAAAGCTGGACTGGTTACCCAGCGGAACAAGCCAAAAGCTCGTTCAGCATTTCTTCAGTCTTGCATTCTTTCGACAGCAATTCATTAGAGCTGTATCTACTATTTCCAGGATCCGAGGGAAACTGTGATACTTTGTCAAGACTGAGCTAACTAGGTGGGAATGTCATCAAGGACTTCTCTTCCACTCTCCCATTTTTCTCATTCATATCCCAGGAAATTTATTAAGCTAATCAACTTATTAATAATGGAACGTATAATATACAATCATAGGGCTAGAAGGGACCTTGAAGGTCTTCTAGTCCAACCATCTAATCAAGGCAGGAGACCTTCTACCATCCAGGTCAAATGGTTGTCCGTTCTATTTTTGAAAGCCTCCAGTGATGGAGCACCTCCAACTTTGGAAGGCAACCTGTTCCACTGATAAGTTGTTTTATCAGTGGATAATATTTCCTGTCAGGAAATTCCTCCTTATTTCCAGGTTTCATCTCCCTCTGACCAGCATCCACTCATTGCTTCTTGTCCTGCCCTCAGATGCTATGGAGAATAAGCTGACCCTCTCTTCTTTGTGACAGCCTCTCAAGTAATGGAAGACCGTTATCATGTCCCCCAAACCCTTCTCTTCAGCAGGCTAGACATACCTAGTTCCCACAACCATTCATGTGAACCGGTAGTAAAAGCAGCAGGAGGCTCCGCCCACCCACCCAGATGTCATAATGAATGATCTACGCATGTGCTCCTCTTGCGAACCGGTAGTAAAGGTAAGTAGACCCCACCCCTGCTCCAGGCCCTTTATTATCTTTGTTGCTCTTCTCTGCATCCTTTCTAGACTCGTAGGCCTGTCAAACTGGCAGCCTGCGGACCAGATGCTTCACACATAGGTCACGCCTACCCTGGCTCCGCAAAGGCAAAAAACATCGCAATATGTCCAGAGGTGATATTCAGACAGTTCAGACTGGTTCCCCCGAACTGGTAGCGGAAATCGTGGCTGGGCCCGCCCACTTGCCCTAGCTCTATGCCATTGTGTTTAGGCACATTTTTGAGGCTGGGTGCATGTGTGGAAAGCATGCACGCAAGCAAAGCACATGCACAGAAAGCCAGTGTGTGCGTGAACTGGGCCCGCATTCGCATGAAGTGAGCGCTTGCACAGTGAACCGGTAGTAATATAATGTGAATCCCACTGCTGAATACGTCACGATACGTCACGTAATGTGATCGAGTTTCACACCCGTGTTCTAGAGTCTTGGTCCCAATACTTAGTCTAGCACCAGTAAAGCAATGATGGTAGATGCTCCCGATGGTTATTTGAATATTTTAATACTTCTTGGTTGATTCGGTATTTTATAGCTTTGTATTTGCAATTTAGATGCATGCACCCACGAGCAATGGTAACATATAAAGACATATAACACAGCTTATTTGATTTTGACTTAGTGCACTGTGCAGTTGCAACCCTGGAGTGTTTGTTTACTATGATCTATGGTTTAGAAATATAACATTATGGCTTTTTCAATAACCATCGGTCGTAATGCCACCTGGCATTCACAAGATTGAAAGCTATTTCCTAGATATCAAAACAGCACCTCCGTTCCAAGTAGGATCTTCCAGCCTGAGACATACAAAAAGCAAATTTGCACATACACAAACACAAACACACCTCTCCCAACCTTCCCTTTTAAGGAGAAGAAAGGTTTTGTCTTTTAATATCCAAAGTAGAATCTGGCTACTGGGGCAGGAAGAAGAATTAATGTCATATTGCTTCTAAACCTCTGATAAGGTTGGCAAACTATGAGAATCTGTGAACATCACAGGAAAATCTATTGGTCTCTAAGGAATAGCAAAATAAATTAAGCTAGAAACATGCTTCAGGATTTTATGCTTTATTTGACTGTGGGTGTATTTGTTTGATGTACAGTCTCTGCTGATTTTCGTTATCTCTGCCAGCTCAATATTTTATTTATTTATATTGTTCCCTTGTTTTGTACAACTCAAAATAGTTATTGTACGTTTTATACTCAAGGGAAGGGATGGTTTCTGCAAATCAAGGTTTCTTATATTGTTAGCAAACTATTCTATCTTGCAATCTGATCTCAGCTTAAATTCTCTCCTTTCCCCCCTCTTCTGTTCGACTGTATCAGATTCTCAGAGACTGCCTGGTCAAATCCCTGCAGTTTTCTTATGAAGATTTCCAGAAGTGGTTTGCCATTGCCTTCTTCCTAGGTCACAGAAGGTATGACTGGCCCAAGGTCATCCAGCCAGTTAACAATAAGAGCCAGTTTATTAATTTTTAATAAATTACAGTTTATAGGAATAATTTAAATTAAGAGTCAGTTTGGTCTAGTGATTAAGGCACCAGGCTAGAAAGTAGGAGACTGTGAGTTCAAGTTCCATCTTAGTCATGAAACTCACCTGGATGACTTTGGGTCAATCACTAGGAGACTGTGAATTCTAACCCTGCCTTAGGAATGAAAGCCAGCTGGGCAGGGGTGAAATGCTCCCGGTTCGGACCGGATCACCCAATCCAGTAGCGATGGTGGCGGGTGGTTCGGAGAACCGGTAGCAAAAATCCCTGCGCCCCCTGCCCCCATGCCCAGCTGAGCCGCACGATCATCAGAGGCTTTGTTTTTAACTTTTAAAAGCATTTTTTCTACAACCTCTTCAGCTGAAAAAAATGCTTTTAAAAGTAAAAAAAAAAAGCCTCTGATGATCGCGCAGCTCCGCTGGGATCGTCAGAGGCTTTTAAAAGCATTTTTTTCTGCGACTTCTTAAGGTCATAGAAAAAATGCTTCTAAAAGTAAAAAAAAGAAATTGGCCACACCCACCCATTCACATTAGCCCCCACCACCACCAAGCCACGCCCACAGAACCAGTAGTAACAAATTTTACATTTCACCACTGCAGCTGGGTGACTTTGGGCCAGTCACTCTCTCTCAGCCCAGCCCACCTCACAGGGCTGTTGTAGGGAAAAGAGGAGGAGGATAGAGTATTAGTTATGTTCATCACTTTAAGCTATTTATAAAACTACGGTAATAAACCTAAATAAATAATAACCTAAACAAATAAGAAATAAATAAATACTGGTAAATAAATCGGCACCCTTGCCTATTTACCTTTCAAGTGGTCTTTGGCTGACAAAAGTCCAGGAAAAAAAAAGTCAGAAACATTACATTCTTGACACACACAAAAAAAGTATATTAATGCCACAGGCTTTCTAAATGTTATCCTAGTTTAAATATTTTCTGGACAGCTCCAGAAAACTCCAACTCCAACTTGGTACGGAACACGCTTCACTGATGCCAATAGAAAATTCATCCATGGATCCATAATCTGCACCGCTACATAGGTAGTCCTTGATTTATGACAACAATCGGGACCAGAATTTCTATCGATAAGCAATGCCGTCGTTAAGTAGATCCTGCCCAATTTTACAACCTTTTTTTTTTTTGGGCCATGGTTGTTAAATGAATCTCTGAAGTTAAGTCAATCACATAGTCATTAAGCAAATCTGACTTTCCCCATTGAATTCTGACCATGGGGATGCTTTTGATGATTTACAGTGAGAATCACTCTTCTCAGTACTGTTGTAATTTCAGACGGTCACTAAACAAATAGTTTTAAGTCAAGGACTACCTGTTTTGAACCTTCCTGCTCCTTACAGAAAGCGATTTGACCAATGGATTATTTGCAGGATCCGAGGAGGTGAACATAACGCCTGGAATCCTCTAAGGAAATGGTGCTTAGAGCAGCTGTTGCTTTCTGCTCCACAGCATTAGGAGTTTGATGCTGCTAATAAGGCTCAAAATTGCCCTAGTTTAGCCACACCGTTGAACAGGGGTGAAATTTCCTGAGTGCGAAATTGTTTCAGGGAGACAGAGAGGGAGGCCAGCTAGGAAAGAAAAAGAAACCCAGTTCATTAGTGAACACTAAATCAATCCCCACCCAGTAATTTCAAATACAAAGAAAGATCCTTGCTCCAAAAGGCTTACAAGCACGGCTTTCAGGACATTTAACAGAATAAGAGAATAACAGAGCTGGAAGGGACCTTGGAGGTCTTCTAGTCCAGTCCCCTGCTCAAGCAGGAAACCCTATATCTGTGATGGTGAACCTATGGCACGCGTGCCACAGGTGGCACATGGAGCCATATTGGTGGGCACACGAGCGTTGCGCTGAGCTCCAGTGCGCATGCGCGCACCAGCCAGCTGATTTTGGGGCCTTCCGGTCCCACCGGAAGTCAGAAAACGGGCTGCTTGCAGCCTCCAGAGGACCTCCAGTGGAGTGAGGAAAGCCGTTTTTGCCCTCTCCAGGCTCCTAGAAAGCCACTGGAGCCTGGGGAGGGCGAAAAATGGGCCTACTGGGCCCCCCGTGCCATTGCGTGCCAAAAGCGGGGGGGAGGGGGTCGTGCATGCATGCATGGGGGGCTGGGTGGGGCACATTGAATTATGGATTTGGGCACACATGCGTGCGACACCCCCAATGCTTCCCCTGCTTTTGGCACATGACGGCAAAAAGGTTAGCCATCACTGCCCTATATCATATCGGACAAATGGCTGTCCAATTTCTTCTTAAAAACCTCCAGTGTTGGAACATTCACAACTTCTGGAGGCAAGTTGTTCCACTGATTGATTGTTCTAACTGCCAGGAACTTTCTCCTTAGTTCTAGGTTGGTTCTCTTCATGATTTGTTTCCATCCATTGCTTCTTGTCCTATATTAGGATAGGATAGGATAGGATAGGATAGGATAGGATAGGATAGGATAGGATAGGATAGGGTAGGGTAGGGTAGGGTAGGGTAGGGTAGGGTAGGGTAGGATAGGATAGGATAGGATAGGATAGGATAGGATAGGATAGGATAGGATAGGATAGGATAGGATAAGGTAGGGCAGGGTAGAATATAGAATATAGAATATAGAATATAGAATATAGAATATAGAATATAGAATATAGAATATAGAATATAGAATATAGAATATAGAATAGGAACTGGAAGGGACCTTGGAGGTCTTCTAGTCCAGCCCTCTGCTCAAGCAGGAAAGCCTATACCACTTCAGACAAATGGTTATCCAACCTCTTCTTAAAAACTTCCAGTGTTGGAACATTCACAACTTCTGGAGGCAAGTCGTTCCACTGATTGATTGTTCTAACTGTCAGGAAATTTCTCTTTAGGAGAGATTAAATTTCTCTAGGTTGCTTCTCTCCTTGATTAGTTTCCATTCATTGCTTCTTGTCCTATATTGATAGGATAGGACAGGACAGGACAGGACAGGACAGGACAGGACAGGACAGGACAG
>WNWU01000013.1:16351373-16376028 GCA_012654045.1 Ptyas mucosa
TATCTATCTATCTATCTATCTATCTATCTATCTATCTATCTATCTATCTATCATCTCTCTCTCTCTCTCTAAGATGGAATTCTGAAAGCTGGACACTAGAGAGAATCAGAAGGAAATAAAGATTATAACTAAAGGAGAAGAGCACTTATGTTTGACTTACTAATACGGAATGGAGCAAAATACTTCAACATTGGATTTATTGAAGGATATTTGTGAACAAGGATCCAGAAGTTAATTTTAAGAGTATCTGCCATTATGTATTTGGAAAATGTTATGAAAGAGGAACAAAATTTACCAGATAGGATTGAGATTGAATTGAAAGTGGGTTTAAAAAATGATGGGCTGCAGGAATGATGTAGAAGGAGATGCTGCAGTGGATATACAAATGAACCCAGACAATGTCTTAGGTCCCTTCCAACTCTCTTATGGTTACTGTTAACAAAACAAAAGGGTGACCTTCTTACTGGATTTACAAAATAGACCTATTAAAGTTTTGAAGATATTTGTGAGACCGGACAAAGAAAAATTTGAGTAGAAATAAAGTTCTAGGGCATTATCTGAGGGGATTAAAAATAAAGTGAAGAAATATAAAAAGGTCAAAATTGTTAAAAGGAAGGCATATAAAGTTAGTTTATTTGATTAAGTTTAAAATAAATATTTTATTATCTCTGGTAACCCTTAATGGACTTTTGCTGAAGTTTTAGAGCTGAATGAGAAGGCTTTAGGCTTTGTTTATAAATAAGAGATAAGGTATGAGAAGGAGAGACCATTAGTTGTATTTTAAGAGAATGTGGTGAGTTTATGCTTGTTATAAAGGAAAAAGTGTAGAGATAGATAGGTAGGTAGGTAGGTAGGTAAGTAGGTAGATAGATAGATGATAGACGATAGACAGACACATTCTATCTACCTACCTATCTACCTACCTACCTACCCATCTATCATATACACACACAATATATTTATAATTACATATATAGAAAGATATATATATATATATATATATTCTTTTTTCTTATATATATTCTTTTTTTTACTATGTACCTATTTTTGTTTCTTTTCTTTTACTTTTTCCCTTTTTCACATGTAACATTCAATAACATTACTATTAAAAAGAAAAAAACCCAATGCATTGTTAGAAATGGCTAAACATAGCAAACATCAGGTCAATATGCATTGGTCCAAATAAGCAGATTGCAGTGATTATCATGGAATCAGAAGTCCAAAGATATATTATTTGTCTGTCTGTCTGTCTGTCTGTCTGTCTGTCTGTCTGTCTATCTCTTATCCATATTCTGAAAAATGTTAATCAAGCAGCAGTTAGGAGTGATACCAGATAGACATCTGGGTCTATTTACCAACAATTACTAAATGCTGTGAACCAAGTCGGAGATGGCTCAAAGATTTCCCTTTAAACCTAGCCAGCAATTGCTGAAAGTGCTACATAAATCTTTGCTGTAATCTAGCAAAATCTATTCCAGCAAAACACATTCTGCCGGTTAACTCTTCAAGGATTCCTTCCAGGTTTAATGGGAGGGAAATCTTCAAGTGTTGGGTTTTAAATGGACAATGCTTCTCCCATTCTAACCCTTAGCAGAAAGTTAGATTTCACAGATTTAGAAATGAAAATTCTCTCTTTCTCTCTGTCTTTCAATCACTGCAGGGGAAAAGTAGGAGTCACTCAAAATGAATATATCTGACATCCCTTTCCTGAAAATCAGACAGAAACACCAACACGAGAAGACAAATAAACTATGCAGAAATAACTGTACCTTCTTTCCTCATTCTTTCTCCCCCCCCACCATAAATATCTGCAAAATCACATCCAAGTCCCAATTTTTAGGAAATTAAAAAAAAAATGCTTACCAAAGGAGCATGTGGAGAAAATCATCTGTGTGATCCATGGGGCAAACAATTGTGGCAGGTTAAAACAGTCCAAAAAAGAACCAGGATTCTGTCAACGTCTCGCAAAGATAGAATGAAATAATGCAAACTTATTTTTTTTTTCTTCAAAAAACAGGGAGACAGTGACTTCTTTCCATCTTTTCTTTTTTCAAGAAGTAACTGAAAACCCTTAAAGGGCCAACATCCCAATCGGCTGCAAGGGCTGATTTCACAGCCATTCCTGGGCACTTTCGCCCGGTAAGCATCCCAAATTCGATCCTGCCAGCAAGGAAGCAGTAACAGTGTAGTAAAGCAAGAATAGTAATTACTTGGTGGTGATGGAGGCAACGGAAGTAGCAGCAGTAACAGCAGCAGCAGCAACTAATTGTAAATCAATTCTACAGAGTCTAAAGCATATATGCTGAGCACGGGTAAGCAAAGATGCTGACCAGCTAAATTGCTGCATTTCTGGATTGAAAATGGAAAATGTTACTCATTAATACTAAGGCAAGCACCCAAAGTTAAACAGGTACCCTCTCCATTAAAAACAACAACAACTATTTTGCCTGTTTGCAAATGCCCTATGGCAAAGGTGCTAAAAAGAGTTACTTTTCCTCTGACTTTCAAAGCCAACTATTTTCTCTGTAACTACAGGAATTAGAAATAGTTTTAATTTATTATTCTCTCTTCAACACTCTTAATAGTTACAAATCTCTCTGTATACATTTATTTCAAAGCCAAAACCGTCCAGAATTCCTCCCCAAACTGTCTTAAATCTGAACCTATGGGCTTCTTCCTGACTTGCGTCTAGTCCTCCAGAATCCCAATGTCCTAATCACTTCTGCTGTGTCCCCATAAATTTGCCTTCACTTCATTCCCTAATCCATATGTGAAGCCACCTTAAATCATTATTAGCTGTTCCAGGAAACGAGAGATCTCTGCATTCAGTTTTGGTTGCCACGATGTTAAAAAGATGTTGAGACTCTAGAAAGAGTGCAGAGAAGAGCAACCAAAATGATTAGGGGACTGGAGGCTAAAACATATGAAGACCGGTTGCTGGAACTGGATATGTCTAGTCTTACGAAAAGAAGGACTAGGGGAGACATGATAGCAGTCCTCCAATATCTCAGGGGCTGCCACAAAGAAGAGGGAGTCAAGCTATTCTCCAAAGCACCTGAAAGCAAGACAAGAAGCAATGGGTGGAAAGTCATCAAGGAGAGAAGCAACCTGGAACTAAGGAGAAATGTCCTGACTGTTAATACAATTAATCAGTGGAATAACTTGCCTCCAGAAGTTGTGAATGCTCCAACACTGGAAGTTTTTAAGAAGAGGTTGGATAACCATTTGTCTGACGTGGTGTACGGTTTCCTGCCTAAGCAGGGGGTTGGACTAGAAGACCTCCGAGGTCCTTTCCAACTCTGTTATTCTAAATTCTTCGTCTTGAAATGGTGACATGAGTCAGTTTCAAGATATGCAAGATCTTTTTTTTTTTTTTGGCTAAAAGGATGTGTTTGGTGACTGTGGAAAGAGGATTAAGTCCAGCATTTATAGGCTTCTTCAGGGTGGGATAGATATGAATAGTCACTGGACATTCTCCTGCAAGGCCATTCCTGTTTTGGAGAGTGTAAAGTCAAGACTCTTTCACCCCTCTGCTGCGGCTCCCTCTCACTCAAAATATGTGTCACAACTGGCAAGAGCCTTGGTGGTGCAATGGACTAAAGTGCTGTTAAAGTAGCACTTAAATTACCAGCTGCCTGCAATTATTGCAAATTCTAATCTCACCAGGCTCAAGGTTGACCCAGCCTTCCATCCTTTCTAAGGTAGGTGAAATGAGGACCCAGATTGTGGGGGCAATAAGCTGACTTTGTATAAATATACAAAAGTATGAAGGCTATTGCTTAACGCATTGTAAGCTGCCCTGAGTCTCCGGAGAAGGGCAGCATATAAATCAAACTTTAAAAAAAAAGACATTTCAACCCGGCTCTCCTGCTCCTACACCACCAGGAATGTACAGATCAAATGCATGGCATAACATAGGAGAACAAATCTATCAGGACTAGATTCAGCAGTCCATCTGCATTTGAAAGACTCTTTTGAAGACAGCAAAGTCCATATTGTGGAGAGAGAGGATGGCTGGTTTGAAAGAGGGGTCAAATAGGTCATCTATGTCAAAATTGAACAGCCCTCTCTCAACAGAGGGGGAGGGATATGAAAAAATCTATCTCCAATGTACAACACGGTCCTTTCAACAGTTCCAAGAAGGCTCCACACCCATTTGCACCACTCAGGTGACCCTGATGATAAAGATAAGCCTCCAGGTGGCCTTAACGACTCGCTAAAAGAATGCAAATGACCAGCTGTCTGCAAGGAGTATAAATCCTTCCATTCCCCACCATCCAGTCAGACCTGAAGAAGCTTCTTGGTTGAGAAGCAAAACGTCTTCAAAGAAAAACCAGAAAGATCAGTTGCCTCTTAGAAAGAAAAAAGAAAGCACTTTTGGGACAACTATGACCTGGATTACTGAGACTCTCCATAGACATTTATAAATTAAGCATCTTGTGGACACTGTAACATTGCATTTGAGCAGCCAGATCTCCTACTGGAACCAGAGGTGGGTTTCAGCAGGTTCTGACCAGTTCTGGAGAACCAGTAGCAGAAATTTTGAATAGTTCGGAGAACCGGTAGTAAAAATTCTGACTGGCCCCCAACCCCATCTATTTTCTGCCTCCCAAGTCCAAGCTGATTGGGAGGAAATGGGGATTTTGCAATAACCTTCCCCTGGATTGGGGAGGAAATGGAGATTTTAAAGTATCCTTCCCCTGCCATGCCCACCAAGCCACACCCACCAAGCCACGCCCACAGAACAGGTAATAAAAAAAATTGAAACCCACCACTGACTGGAACCTTACCTCCCAAACCACCAAACCATCAGCCACACTGAGAAACCTCAGTGCAATCAGGTAGAAGACCTGCCCATTTTACCATGTATGGGGGAAACCCGTTGTTTTGAATGGGGATCTTCAACCTGACAGAGGAGCCAAGATGGTGAGAGAATACAACAAGAAGAAATGGATGGAAATTAATCAAGGAGAACACTAACCTAGAAATAAGAAGAAATGTCCTGAGAGTGAGAACAATTAATCAGTGGAACAACTTGCCTCCAGAAGTTGTGTGTGCTCCA
This sequence comes from Ptyas mucosa, assembly GCA_012654045.1. NCBI lineage: Eukaryota > Metazoa > Chordata > Lepidosauria > Squamata > Colubridae > Ptyas > Ptyas mucosa. The sequence goes on from WNWU01000013.1 coordinate 16,356,436, forward strand.
ACACTAGAAGTTTTTAAAAAGAGATTGGACAACCATTTGTCTAAAATGGTATAGGGCAGGGGTCATCAACCTGCGGCTCTGGAGCCACATGTGGCTCTTTCATCCCTCTGCTGCAGCTCCCTCTCACTCAAAATATGTGTCACAACTGGCAATGTGCGACACCCACCGGCACACAATTTATTGAGCTTTTCATGGTAGGCCAACCATGGATAAAGCCAAGAAAATAAAAGTTTCAGAAGAAAACAGAACATTCATTCATTCATCCATCCATCCATTCATTTATTTATTGGTTTGATTTATATGCCGCCCTTCTCCGGAGACTCAGGGCAGCTTACAATGCATTAAGCAATAGCCTTCATACTTTTGTATATACCTGCTTAGTAGGGCTTTCGGCCCCTCTTAAGCGGTGTTCTTTTTTATACAAAGTCAGCTTATTGCCCCCACAATCCGGGTCCTCATTTTACCTACCTCGAAAGGATGGAAGGCTGAGTCAACCTTGATTTAATTCAACTACATATGCTAGTTTTGTGACCACTCAAGAAATAGGCACGGGAAGGGTTTTGTGGCCCCCGGTGTTTTCTTTTCTGTGGGAAACAGGTCCAAGTGGCTCTTTGAGTGTTTAAGGTTGTAGACCCCTGGTATAGGGTCTCCTGCTTGAGGAGGGGGCTGGCCTAGGAGACCTCCAAGGTCTCTTCCAACTCTGCTATTCTCTTAAGAGAGGCGTTGATAAATCAATCAACCAGCCAGCTAGCCAAAAGATGGATTAGAAGAGCTGCATGGCTAGACCTGCTGAATAACTAATTGGTGGGTTTGTATGTGGCCAAGTGTGGAGAGCCACTTTTCCTGCTTCATTTTGCAGGAGATGTTTGGATAACCGCTGCTCAAAAGAAGTCACCTTCTCCAGCTCCCTCTTGGGCTGGGCTTAGCATCTAAGCAAAGTCAGACCAGTGAAGAATGCTCAGACATTTTGCTCATGACTGCATTATTGCTATTGCAATTATTATAGATTTAGATATTAAAGGGATCGATATTTGCCATTACTATTATTGCAAGTGTAAGAAACGGCCTTTGGAACTTTCCAAATGCTACTTAAATGACACATGAAACCGGACTTCACTTAATTGTCTGATAATCTACAAATAACAAAGGATCCACTTGCCGGGGATGTTTTAACCACACAGGTAGCCCTGGCTTACTGACTATCTTGTTTAGTGACTGTTCGAAGCTAATAACCATGTAAAAACAATAGCTTTGTGACTAATCCTTGTTTTTATGACCATTGCAGCATCTTGGGATCTCTCGATGGCCATTCAAGAGCTTCACAACCGTGACAAGCAGAATTAAATAGGCAAGGCGGAAGTAAAATTTTAAGTCACAGTTTTGCTTGACAACCAAAAGAGAAGTGGGGTAATCGTAACCCATTGTGGCCATGTGATTTTCTGCTTAGTGACAGGAGTGCTTAGCAAGAGAGTTGCTAGTTCTTTCAAGCAAAAACTACCTAAAGAAGCCACAGTTGCCCTATTCACAAATCCCTATAAGCCAGTGACGGTTAATCTTTTTGGTGCCGAGTGCCCAAAGCGTGCACACGCGAATGTATGCGCATGTGCCAGAAACCCCAAAATGCAATGCAAACACCCCCCTGCGCATGTGCCCCGTGCCTGTACATGCACACACATCCCCTGCACATGAGGCCCCCAGACATATGCCCTGCCACCCCCCACCCCCGTGCCCTGTTTTGGCTTCCAGGTTGGTGCAGGAGGCTTTCCAGGCCCAAAATCGGGCAGCCTCCCCCCCATGCCCAGTTTTGGGCCTGGAAAGCCTCCTGCACCAACCTGCACCCCACACGCATGCACAGCAGAGACCCAAAGAGCAGCTGTCCGGCAGGAGACACACGTGCATGCACACTGGAGCTGGAGCTGGGGTGGGATAACAGCAGGCATGCCCGCAGAGAGGGCTCTGCATGCCACTTGTGGCACACATGCCATAGGTTCGCCATCACAGCTATAAGCCATAAGCCATGGGTTATAAAACCCAAAGACTGGCTTCACACAATACGCTAAGCCAAGCAAACCATATTCTGGCAAGCGAACCAAAGCATCCCGTGGCTGCCGTTGTGTTTCTCTTCCTACAAAAGCAATCCAACTCATTTCAGTAGGACTTGCTTCAGATTAGGCAAGGTTTCAGTTGCAATCTTAGACAAAATATTTCCCTACTAAGTTGAACCGTAACAATCAAGGAACTGTCAAACGAGCTATCAGTAAACAGAACTTCCAAGTCCACTCCTACCAACATTGACAGAACAAGCCACTAGAACAGGGGTGTCAAACTCGCATCGTCACGGCGTCGTCACATGACATATCAGGACTTTTTCCCCCTTTGCTAAACAGGGCATGGGCGTGGCCAGCGCGTGATGCATCCGGCCCGCGGGCCGTGAGTTTGACAGCCCTGCACTAGAATATAAACTGAGAGCAAACTGTATTCCTTACTAGCAATTGATGATGTTACCTCGTTTGGGTGATGAAACATCTGCAAGAAAACAACCAAGCTCAGAGAGCACCAAGGACCCTTCATTTCAGCCCTGAACTACAAATATTCTCCTTTGTTGGAACCGTACTTAGTGAGCTTATGACTAATTTAAACATGGATATTCATTTATCTGAACAGATTAAAATGGACTTCCAGAGAGTATTTATTTATTTATTAGTTCGATTTATATGCCGCCCTTCTCCGGAGACTGAGGGCGGCTTACAATGCGTTAAGCAATAGCCTTCATACTTTTGTATATACCTGCTTAGTAGGGTTTTCGCCCCCCCCAAGCGGGGTTCTTTTTTTTATACAAAGTCAGCTTATTGCCCCTACAATCCGGGTCCTCATTTTACCTACCTCGGAAGGATGGAAGGCTGAGTCAACCTTGAGCCTGGTGAGATTCGAACTCACAGTAATTGCAGGCAGCTGGCAGTACTTTAACAGCACTTAGTCTACTGTGCCACCAAGGCTACAAAGTCAAGTAACCAAACACATGGAAAGGCAATGATGCATTCACTATTTAAAGTGTTGTTTCTCCATCTCAACTACTTTAAGAGGTGTGCACTTCAACTCCCAGAATTTCCCAACCAGCCTTGCTGACTAGGGAATTGTGGGAGTTGAAGTCCACACCTCTTAAAGCGTTTGAGATGGAGAAACACCAGTCTAACCATATTGGAAAGGTCTGTAGAGATTCATCCAGGTCATGGTTGTCCCAAAGGTGCTTTTTTTCAGGACGCAACTGGACTTTCTTGTTTTTTTTCTTTTGAAGACATTTCGCTTCTCATTCAAGAAGTTTCTTCAGCTCTGACAGGACAGTGGGAAAAATCCTTTAAAAGCCTTATAAATCCTTCCCTTCCCCACTGTCCTGATAGAGCTGAAGAAGCTTCTTGAATGAGAAGTGAAACATATTCAAAAGAAACAAAACAAGGAAGTCCAGTTGCCTCCTGAAAAAAAGCATCTTTGAGGGACATATTGGAAAGGGAATGAAATGGGATTGCAGCGGCAGAACAAGATTCCAGGAAGTTGACCAAAGGATCCCCTTTTTTTCCTCTGTGTGTTGCAATTGCTTCTCCTCGACTTACAGAAATGCACCCTGAACTCTTCATTGCATCCGCGTATTACCGGCAGAATCCGCTGACACCCACAAGGCTGCATTCTGCCAGTTAATTATATGCTCCTTTAGACAGAACACGAGCAAATAATCTCTCGCTCTTTTTTCCAGGAGGCTGAAAAATAAGTACACAAAAGCTCAGGGCTGGCATTGATGGATGAACCTAATGAATCTGACCCTCTAGTTCCCTCTGGAAGATCTCTGTGTTATATTTAGGACTTGACAATATGGTTGGATGCTTTCACTCTGTCCTTTATTAATTTCCACCTTGATGTCGGAGAGCTTGTGCGCGGATGGGGGTCTGAACTGGCAGTGACTAACCAGAGAAAGAGATCACGGGATAGTGACAGATTGCTCCAAGGAAGCACCAACTCAGTGGGCAGCCACTGGTCGAAAGGACAGCTCTCCTGGAAGAGATCATTGCTAAAAGAGATTGACACTCGGCACTGCAGCAGGTTTATGCAGCTCCCTCACCCGCCTCCCTGCCTGTCAATACGGGGAAGGCTTTATCACGTTCCAAAAACGTCGATCAGCACTTTTGCATGGAATATGTAACGATTTTGAAAGCAGCGTGTGAGCATCGGGAAGGAAAAGTTGTTGGAAATTATTTTACGTGAGTAAAAAGTAAAGTCTTCCCCCGTCGAGTTGAGTCATCTCTGTTTCTTAGCCGATAATGGAGCCAGCATTATCCAAAAATGCTTCCGTGGTCATGTGGCCAGCATGACTATACGCCGAGGCACATGGAAACGCTGTTACCATCCCACTGAAGTGGTACCTATTTATCTACTCGCATTTGCATGCTTTCGAACAGCTAGGTAGGCAGGAGCTGGGGCAAATAATGGGAGCTCCTTCGGTCACACAGTGCTTGGGTCTCGAACCCGACTATCAGCTTTCCAGCTGATAACCTCAGCGTCTTTAACCACTGAGCCGTCGTGCTCCCTTTTATGTGAGTAAAGCCGATCCCAAATGAACTGCACATGCCCTAGCCATAGACTTACAAATGAATATTTTTTTCTGGATCACATAAGTACCCAGAATGTCTACGGAGATTCTCAGTCATCCAGGTCATGGTTGTCCCAAAGGTGCCTTTTCAAGAGGCTGCTGGACTTTTTGGTTTTTCTTTGAAGGTGTTTCACTTCTCATCCTATAAGCTTCTTCAGCTCTGATTAGATGGTGAGGAATGGAAGGATTTATATTCCTTGTAGACAGCTGGTCATTTGCATTCTTTTAGTGAGTCGTTAAGGTCACCTGGAGGTTTATTTGTGTCATCAAGGTCATCCAAGTAGTGCAAATGGGTGTGGAGCCTTCTTGGAACTGCTGAAAGGACTGTGTTGTAGATTGGAGATAGATGATGCTGTATTCCTCCCCTGTGTCGTATATCACAGATAAACCTCCAGGTGACCTTAACAATCCGCTAAAAGGATGCAAATGACCAGCTGTCTGCAAGGAGTATAAATCCTTCCATTCCTCACCATCCAGTCAGAGCTGAAGAAGCTTCTTGGATGAGAAGCGAAACATTTTCAAAGAAAAACCAGAAAGTCCAGTTGCCTCTTCAAAAAGCCCCTTTGGGATACGTACCCAGAGCGTATCAGCAGCCTAGATGTACCTTTGAGTTAGTGGCACATAAACAAACCAGTGGCGGGTTCCTCCTGGTTTGGCCCAGTTCCCCCAAGCTGGTAGCGGTGATGATATGACACCACCGAACCAGTTCTGCCCCCCCACGTCCCCACGCCCCCCCTGCATTATTCTTACCTTTTATTTGGCCCCACCCTCAATCTATTGCTGCCTCCTGAGTCCCAGCTGATGGCTAGAGGGAAAAAAACTATTTAAACTCTTGCCGCAGGGCTTCAAAGGGCCGCCCTACAGCTGATCAGTGTTAAAACACATGAGTAGACCAGTGCCTGCAAAAATAAATGGGTAGATCGGTACAGCTCTGCAAGCAGTTAAAAGCCTGGTAGACCAGTACCTCTGCTTAATCCTAAAGAATTGTCACATGACCATCAAGCCATGCCCACAAAATAAGTCATGCCCACAGAACCAGTAGTAAAACCCACCCCTGAAACAAACCTATGTTGCTTTGCCAAGAATAGTGTCTGCTTAGAACACAGAATCATAGAGCTGAAAGGCATCTTCTAGTCTAACCCTTGCGCAAGGTCGGAGATCTATACTGTCCCAGTCAAATAGTCACCAGTCTATTTTTTGAGAAACTCCCACGATGGAGACTTCCAGCAAAAATGTCCATAGTGGACAATGGGTTTGCTTAACACCCGCAACATTTGCTTAATGACCATTATCTTTGGTGTTGTAAAAAAATGTTGTAAAATCAGATTGATCACATGGGTGGCTTTGACTTACGACTGTCATGACCTAAGATGGAAATTCCAGGCTCCATTACTCTTAAGTCAAGTACTAGCTGTATATAGGCAGATGTTTCTAAAGGCTCAGTAGTAACATAACAACAGAATAGCAGAATAATAGAGCTAGAAGGGACTCTGGAGGTCTTCTAGTTTAACTCCCTGCTCAAGGAGGAAACCCTATGTCATTTCAGACAAATGGCTATCCAGTCTTTTCTTAAAAGCCTCCAGTGTTGGAGCACCCACAAGTTCTGAAGGCAAATTGTTCCACTGGTTGATTGTTCTAACAGTCAGGAAATTTCTCCTTAGTTCTAGGTTGCTTCTCTCCTTGATTAGTTTCCACCTATTCCTTCTTGTCCTACCCTCAGGTGCTTTGGAGAATAGCCTGACTCCCACTTCTTTGTGGCAGCCCCTGAGATATTGGAACAACGTTATCATGTCACCCCTAGTCCTTCTTTTCACTAGACTAGACATACCCAATTCCTGCAACCGTTTTTCATATGTTTTAACCTCCAGCACCCTCCCCTCCCCCCAATTCATTTGTCACGCTTTTCTGTACTCTTTCCAGAGTCATGTTTTAATAGTAAAATGATGTGGGGTAAAATAGCAGAATGATCTGTAGTGGAAAGCTATGAAAGAAAAAAAATATTGCTGTCTGGAAGCTTGATCCACTTAAAAGAGTGAACGTTTGCTGCTGTGTTTTGTTGCTGTTTTTGCTCATGCCAAGAAATTAACTTGAAAGAACTCTTTGCCTTGTAAATAGTTTTATAAGAATTAGGAGTCAAGCTATTTCTCACTTTTGCCATAGGGTTGCCCCAAATGTCCTTCACATGTTTCTCTCCTTTCTTGGCTGAACTGGGAAACTAGGCAAACTCAACCCTGTTAGAGTTTGCAGCTATCCAGCCAGCACACAAGTAAATAATTCAGCAGGGTTCATTTACAGAAGAAACTTCTTTATATACAACAATATAAAATATAATGCATGTACCCATACGATACCCATGCAGCTCTTGCAACGTGGTAGCAAGAACAAGTAGAAGCACAGAAGCTATAATGCAAGGACAAACCAACTCTTTTATATATATAGTCTTAGTGGACAACCATTTAAATATGAGCCAGCAGTGTGCTGCAGCTGCCAAAAAAGCCAACACACTTCTAGGCTGCATAAACAGAGGGGTAGAATCAAGATCACGTGAAGTGTTAATATCACTTTATAATGCCTTGGGAGGGCCACACTTGGAATACTGCATTCAGTTTTGCTTGCCACGATGTAAAAAAGATGTTGAGACTCTAGAAAGATTGCAGAGAAGAGCAACTCTGTTATTCTATGATAAATACCAGTGATGGCTAACCTTTTTGCCGTCGCGTGCCAAAAGTGGGGGGAGCATGGGGGGGGTCGCAGGTACAGGTGCCCACATCCATAATTCAATGCACCCCGCTCTCCCGCACATGCACACGTGACCCCCCCACTTCCCCCTGCTTTTGGCACATGATGGTACGGTGAGTCCGGTAGGCCTGTTTTTCCCCCTCCCCAGGCTCCAGAGGGAGGGGGAGGGCAAAAACAGCCTTCCCCATCCCCCCGGAGGCCTTCCTGGAGGCCGGAAACAGCTAGTTTCCCAACTTCCGGTGGGACCAGAAGGCCTGAAAATCACTTGGCTGGTGCGCACATGTGTGCTGGAGCTGAGCTAGGGCAACACTCGTGTGCCCACCAATATGGCTCCGCGTGCCACCTGTGGCACCCGTGCCATAGGTTCGCCATCAAGGATATATACAGATCAGTTAAGCTAAGCCACTCCCAGGCTTTGAGCCGTCTCACATGGCTCACAACAGATCCTGTTTTTTAGTCCTCAAACAGTTCCAACTGGCTGACTTGTTATGGCTATCCCAGCTCATAATTTCTTATACACTGACAAACCCTGGTTCATATATGGATAGAAACCACATAGGAAATCAGTGGGTTTCTCTTTTTCCTTAGAAAGGGAAGGAAAAAGGGGTCAGCAAGCATTTGGTTTATCTTGCTCTTTGGCTTTCTTGGCCTAGAAAATGTTAACTGGGAGTCGTACCTAGGTAATTTGGAATGTGCTAATCCAAGAGGAAACAACATTTTGAAGAAATGCATTATTGATGCGCTAAAGCTATTTTGTCATGGCAAGGGAACTGGGGAAATCTGATTTTTTTTTTCCAAAGAAGGCTACAAGCACCTCTTTGCAGTTGTCCCCTCTGTCACCAAAAGTCCATTGGCCCCAATCTTGCTATGTTTCAAAAAAGCGTTAAAATTTTAGTTTTTTTATACTAGCCAAAATCTGAGGTAATTTGACTGATGATAGATGGCTGGTTTTTTCATGGTTCTCCTCTCCTCTCCTCTCCCCTCCCCTCCTCTCTCTCTCCTGAGAGAAGATAAGTTATCAGTCTGCAAACATCTGAATCAGTGGTGGGTTCCTCCCGAGCCGGTAGTGGTGACGATATGATGTCACCGAACTGGTTCTACCCTCCCCCCCCCACACACACCCCGCATCCCCCCACCCCCCGTGTTATTCTTACCTTTTATTTGGCCCCACCCCCAATCTATTGCTGCCTCCTGAGTCCCAGCTGATGGCTAGAGGGGGAAAAACTGTTTAAACTCTTGCAGCAGGGCTTCAAAGGGCCGCCCTACAGCTGATCAGTGTTAAAAGAAAACAAATGGGTAGACCAGTGCCTGCAAAAATACATGAGTAGATCAGTGCCTGCAAAAATAAATGGGTAGACCAGTGCCTGCAAAAATACATGAGTAGATCACTGCCTGCAAAAATACATGAGTAGATCAGTGTCTGCAAAAATACATGAGTAGAGCAGTGCCTGCAAAAAATAAATGAATAGATTGGTACAGCTCTGCAAGCAGTTAAAAGCCTGGTAGACCAGTACCTCTGCTAAATCCTAAATAATTGTCACATGACCATCAAGCCACACCCACAAAATAAGCCACGCCCACAGAACCGGTAGTAAAAAAATTTAGAACCCACTCCTGATCTGAATGACTGTTGCACAAAAGAAGGAGTGGAATTTATTGTGCCAAAGAACACAACAGTGTTAAAACTCCCCAGGAAAGAGAAACAGGCTAGGCAGTCCTCTACTTTCAACCACAATTGACCCCAAAATTTCTCTTGCTAAGTGAGACATTTGTTAAGTGAGTTTTTCTCTGTTTTACCCTTTCTTGCCTCAGTTGTTAAGTGTAACAACTGAGTTAACAAGTTAAGTGTAAATTGTAGGTGTTAAGTTAGTAACATGGTTGTTAAGTGAATCTGGCTTTTCCATTGACTTTGCTTGTCAGAAGGATGCAAAATGTGATCACATGACCTCAGGACACTGCAACAGTCATAAACATGAGTCCATTTTGAATCGCATGACCAAAATCAGGAAGGAAGAGTATAAAATACAGGCGTTTGCAGATGACCTGGCATTTTTTATTGAGGACCCAAGGGAGGCAGGACCTATCCTAATATGGGAAATAGAGAGATACGGAGAAGTATCGGACCTTAAAATCAATAAAACAAAAACAAAAATGATAGTTAAAAATGTAGCATCAAAACAGAAAAGAGAATTAGAGGAAGAATTAGGACTACAGAGTATGAAAAAAATTAAATACTTAGGGATTTGGCTGACAGCGAGGTGTTCATCGATTAAAGAAAACAATTATATGGAATTAATACAACAAATAAAATTGGATTTGGAAAGATGGGGTGGGGGGGGCATTACAGTTATCTATACTAGGTCGAATTGTAACTATTAAAATGAATATTCTGCCGAAATTACTCTACCTTTTTCAAACGATGCCCATAAAATTGGAGAAGAATCTTTTTACAGATTTGAATAGAATTACAACCAAGTTTATATGGGCAGGTAAAAAAGCAAGAATAAAATGAATAGATCTCTAGGATAGTAGAATCAGAGGTGGCTTTGGGCTTCCAGATTGGCGACTGTATTATAAAGCAGCAACTTTAGTATGGATCATGGAGTGGATTAACTTGAGAAACAGAAGATTATTTACACTGGAAGGCCATGACCTACAAAAAGGATGGCATGCCTTCTTATGGGACAAGGAGAATAAATCTCATTTATATTTTTTTAGACATAAAGTAAGGGAAGCTCTGATGCAAATATGGCAAGAGACTAAAAGAAAACATTATGTCAGCCCTTTAAGGCTGCCATAAAGAGGAGGAGATGAGGCTTGAACTTTTACCTACTTATTTTTCTCTGTAAATAGGGTCACTTGGAGATGGGATGGGAGGGGGGAATTCCTGGGTTTGGAGGCAGGAGCTAAGAAGATTGAGCTGGAAGATGGCCAATTAGAAGATGAGGTTTGGGGGAATGGAAGGGGAAGGTTTTGGGGTCAGAGGGTTAGTATTGGCTACGACGAAGTTGGGACCAGATCTGTCGTTCTTAATAAATGAAATATTTCAGCAAAGACTAATTGCTTGGGAGTGCAATTTATTTGAGATGACATCGGAACCTGACATATTATATGAAAGTCCTCACTTGGTTATCGACAATGGAAGCGATGATCCACCCTAACACTCTAGATATAGGTAAAAGGTTGAGTACAATGAAAGTGTCAAGAATCACACTGGCTCAACACACTGGGAATAGGAAAGCGCGTTCTATGAGAGACATCTATGAGAGACTACAACGCTATGCACGAACCTCGCAGGGCCCGGGGACTGCTTGGGTGCGGGTTGCACACGGCGGTGGTGGGGGTGAGCGAGATGAAGTAGGTGGCCAGGCGAGGCACATCTGAGTCGGGGATTCACTGCTGTGCTGCTGCGAGGCACGCCAACGTTATGGGACACATGGGGGCTGGCTTACAAACCCCAGAAGCAACATTGACTGGCTGACAGGGCGCTGCGGACTATTTGAACCACGGGGGGAGGTGGTGGCTCCCGACACTGGCCTCATTGTATTTTCCTTTTCATACACTCGTTGTTGACTGCGCTCAGCCGGGCGAGGAATAAACCAGCTTTATCATCCAAGCCAGCATTTGAGGCATGATTAAAGCATGGTGAGTTCGGTGTGCCCAGGTTCGGCGAGCATGCCGAGAGAAAGTTTAGACAGCTAAGGGAATCTAAAAAATAGGCAGGAATTAGAAGAACAGGGCATAATTATAGATGGGTGGCCTAGTTATCTCCGAGACCGCCTGCTGTCACCGATGACCTCCCATCGACCCGTGCGCTCCCACAGAGAGGGCCTCCTCAGGGTGCCATCAGCCAAACAATGTAGGCTGGTGACTCCCAGGGGGAGAGCCTTCTCTGTGGGGGCACCCACCCTCTGGAACCAGTTGCCCCCGGAGATTAGGAGAATTCATGACCTCAGTGCCTTCCGCCGTGCCCTAAAAACACATTTTTTCCAACAAGCCGGGCTGGCTTAAGAAGAAATTTTAAATATTTTTAATATTTTAATTGGTCTGTGAGTTTTAAATTTTGTAGCCAAATTATATATATATTTTAAATGTCTTAATATTTATATTTTATGTTTTTTATGTCTGGCTGTACACCGCCCTGAGTCCTCAGGGAGAAGGGCAGTATATAAATTGGAAATAAAATAAAAAATAAAAATAAATTTGCAACTTCAATCACGGTACACAAAAGACAAATATGAATATGGAATTGAGATGGTGCTTCAACAATTGGACAAATTATTGATTGGCCCAGATGAAAAATTGATAACAAAAAATTATAACTACTTATTAGAATTTGATAGAGCTGAAGATAAGATAGTATGATAGCGTGGGCAAAAAATGTTGGGCATAGTATTGAATTGGAGAATTGGGAGAAAATTTGGAATAGAAATGATAAGATAACTAAATCGGCAAAATACAAAGTGAACCAATATAAAATGTTCTATCGCTGGCACTTGGCACTTTCTAGGCTAGTGAAGATATATCCAAATTTAAGCCCAAACTGTTGGAAATGCGGTCAAAAGCAAGGTACCTTTTAGCATACATGGTGGTTGTGCCCTGAAACGAAGAAGTACTGGGAGAAAATACATAGATTGTTACAGGAACTAACAGGACATCAGATACCCCAGAACTATTTCTCCTAGGGATAGCTAAAAGGAAATACAATAAAAGAATAATATATTTCATTTTACATATAATAACTGCAGCAAGGTTAGCTTTCGCACAATGTGGGAGAAATACAAACATACCTTCCGAAGGTTTAGTAATTAAAAAAGTATTTGACTGTGCTGAAATGGATAAATTAACAATTGAACTGAAAGGACAAATAGATTTGGAATACTATGCAATATGGGAGAAGTGGTATAATTGGATTGAGAACAGAAAAAAAGAAAAGAAATAGACAAAATAGAAGTAGAATTAAAATGTATAGTAAAAATGTATAGAGTGTATATGAATTGGAATATTATGGTATGTAAATGGTCACAGTTCTGCATAAGATCAGTAAGATTTGGTTATCTGTAAAAATGCAATAAAAATATTAAAGACCATGGGGATACTGCAATGGTCGCAAGTGTGAGAAACGGTCATAAGTCATTTTTTCAGTGCCATTGTAGCTTTGAATGGTCACTAAATGAACTGTTGTAAGTCGAAGACTACCTGTAGTAACTTCCAACTGCATGAGATGTATCCAGCGGAACAGCTTATCTCATACTGGGGCTCCATACTAATAGCTATGCAAAAATTCATTTTGGCAATTTGATATGAAAGCAATTCATTTGAAACTATAAACTGAACTGACATTTCCTATGGAGTGGACTGGAATCGATGTTCTGAATCACCTGATATCAAATTGAATCGATGCCTTTGAATGAAATGGATTTGTCAGTTTGGTTTAAAGCACCGCATTGTTCTTAAAATCTGACCATGATATCAAACAGAGGATGTTTGAAGCTTCAAATCAAGAATTCAAACTGAATTAGGAGTGATTCCTTTTCCATAAATGCCTGTGTACCTGTCAATTGAAAATGCCTGCTTTGCTGGTGATTATATTAATGCAACCGTAAATGCGTTAGCATTTAAAGTAAGATGAGACTCTGAAGTTTTTGTGACAGCAGGCAAGCCCAACTCTGCATCCTCAATTCAACTCTCTTTATGTTGTTCTTTTTTAGTTCAATAAACTCCAAGCAATAAAATACTGTACTCAGATGATATTGACAAATACACAGAGAGAATGGGAGTTCTCAGCTTTATTTAATTCTTTCCCTGGGATGCCAGCAGCATAAAGATGTATCAGGGTGCCAAACAGAGAAGGAATGGTACAATAGCAAAGTATGCACTATGTGCTTCTACATCCATGATAGAGAGTAACAGAGTTGGAAGGGACCTTGGAGGTCTTCTAGTCCAACTCCCTGCTCAAGCAGGAGACCTTATACCAGTGATGGTGAACCTTTTCGGCACCGAATGCCAAAACCGGAATGTGTGCATGCATGCACGCACTGGAGTGACAAAAACCCAAAGATCAGCTGGCTGGCATGTGCATGTGCACCGGCCAGCTGGTCTTTGGATTTCCAGCGCTCCAGCGTGTGCATGCACACACCAGGTGTGGGTTCTACTTACCTTTACTACTGGTTTGCAACAGGATCGCAAACCAGTAGTAAGCTTTTGCACATGTGCAGATCGCTGATGATGACATCCGGGGCAGTGGGCGGGGCCTCCACTGGTTATAATACCAGTTCTTGTGAACCGGTCTGAACTGGGTGCAACCCACCACTGGCACATGCACATTCCAGTTTCGGCACTCGGTGTCGAAAAGGTTCGCCATAACAGACATAGGCTATATTGCAATATACCTGGTTTTCAGGTTTCCGGCGCGTGCATGTGTGCCGGCCAGCTTGTCTTTGGGTTTCCGGGTCTCTGGCACACGCAAAGTGCACAGTAAACCAGAAGAGCAGCTGGCAACGGCACACATGCCCACAGAGAGGGCTCTGCGTGCCACTTCTGGCACATGTGCCATAGGTTCGCCATCACGGCCTTATACCATTTCAGACAAATGGCTGTCCAGTCTCTTTTTTAAAAAGCCTCCAGTGATGGAGCATCCACAACTTCTGAAGGCAAACCATTCCACTGGTTAATTGTTCTCACGGTCAGGAAATTTCTCCTTAGTTCTAGGTTGCTTCTCTCCTTGATTAGCTTTTTATTATTATTATTATTTCTAATTTGATTTATATGCCGCCCTTCTCTGAAGATTCAGGGCGGCTTACAAGGCGTTAAGCAATAGCCTTCATACTTTTGTATATTTATACAAAGTCAGCTTATTGCCCCCACAATCTGGATCCTCATTTTACCTACCTTAGAAAGGATGGAAGGCTGAATCAACCTTGAGCCTGGTGAGATTTGAACTTGCAGTAATTGCAGGCAGCTGAATGTTAATTACAGTTCTTCTCTACCGTATATATTTTTGTGTGCAGTTTTTTTTTTAAACTGGTTGCATGGAGGAGCCGTGGTGGCGCAGTGGTTAGAATGCAGTACTGCAGGCTATTTCTGCTGACTGTCAGCAATTTGGTAGTTCAAATCTCACCAGGCTCAAGCTTGACTCATCCTTCCATCCTTCCGAGGTGGGTAAAATGAGGACCCAGATTGTTGGGGGCAATTTGCTGACTCTGTAAACCGCTTAGAGAGGGCTGTAAAGCACTGTAAAATAGTATATAAGTCTAAGTGCTATTGCTATTGCGATGGATGGGCCAAGCATTGTTCCTCAGCTTCCATACATAGCACGCATTTATTGCAGCCAAACAATTTTGTGGCTTGATAAATTTTGTGTCTCGAAACAAAATGTTACAGCATAGGCTTCTATTTGTATGCAGAGCATGCCCTTTCTATGGTTCTCCATTTTCTGGGTTAAGGAGGGAGGGCATGGAGACATTGTTTAAAAGATGACTGCAATAAATCTATGTAATGAATGTTTAATGGGGGCTAGTTACCCAAGAATAGGTGGCTTCATTGACAGGCTGATTAAAGGACAATGCAAATAACCACCAACGCTCCTATGCAAATTAGACTGTAAGGATCCAATCTTGGTTAAATTGTGTAAAAGTAATTCAGAAGTTCAAAGCCATCAAAAGTTGTAATACATGGAGACAAAGCACCAAGATGGTTGGTTGTTGCCTTTTGCTGCCTTCAATTTTACACATATTTTGTTACATTTCTCCTTAGCTTTGTTTAACATTCACCCAACAGATTTATGTCACTCCTTTTCTTAAGTATATTTAATTACGTTACTGATGCGTAGAGATATTGCAAAGCCCAGCTGGTTTGCTGCCAACAGAATCAGGCTTCTCCATGTGTTTATTTATATAATTCATCCAGGATTCTCCTTCTGGGTTGGATCAAGCTTTCATCAGGCTTAGCATATACTCATTGAAAGCAATGTGATATGATTTTCCCCAAGTTCATTTGCCTTCAATGGGTCATCTGCTAGCACTAACTAACCTAGATCGGACTTCAAAACATGCCCTTGGGCTAATGCATGTGCACTGAGCCATATTGGGTGTTTACTACACAAAAGCAATTGGGCCACTTTAGTGTCTATGTCAAAGTTTTATGGACTAGGCAGCTTTAGGATGTGTGGACTTCAACTCCCAGAATTCCCCAGCCAGCATGTCTCTAAGAGGTTGCTAAGATGGTAATGTCACCATCTCTTGTGGTCTGCCAGCAGCCTGCAGAGCTGGCAGCGGAGTCGGACAGTGAGGAGGCTGGGGAGGACAATGGGCCAGTCCTGGAGTCAGGGGAAGGCCCAGACAAGGGCTCTGCGTTGGAGGCAGAGATGAGGCCAGGGCCATCTGGGAGTGATGCACAGACTCTGGAGCCTCCAGAGGCAGATAGCAGAGAGGCAGGGAACAGGAGGAGCCTGTTCCTAGTGCACGCATGTGAAGAGCTGCCAGAAGGCAAGAGCAGCTAAAGCAAAAAGGATTACTCGGGAGTAAGGCCAAGAGATGATTGGCTCCTCCCAGAAGGCTTAAAAGAGTAGCAACGGTTCTTGGGATCTTTGTAGGAAAGCAACGTTGCTACCTTTGTTTCTTGTCTTGCTACATTTGTTTTTTGTCGGCGTCTCTTGCTTCTGAACTTTTGCCAAGAAAAGCCTTTGGCAGGGTGCCAAAGTAGAGAAAGGTTGGTGATAAGGCCGAAGGACTGTTTATGAAGAATTTGTTTTTGGATTTAATTGGACTAAGCTGAGAATGAAGTAATTCTCAGCTGTTCTAATAAAATATATTTGTTTAGGACTGATTGTGTCTGGTAATAACTACTTGGGCCTAGGTCGCAACACCATCTGTGCTTTTTTCAGGATATGAATGCACAAATAAGAGCATCACTCATATGTATCTTTTTTTTAAAAAGTTGTGGGGTTTGTTTGTTTCAACAGTTACATCCCATCCTATAATAGAGTTTTGGATGATTTATGATGAGCAAGTCTAAAAGCAGCTGAGATATAGATTAATTGAAGGAAGCATGAATGAAGTGAAAGGTGGGCACTCTACGAAGTCCAGACAAAACCTCACAAAGCATAATTGAGGGGCTATCACAGAGGAGAGGTGGTCAACCTATATGGCCGAAGATAGAACCCCAAGATTTTAATTTAATTTAATTTAATTTCCAATTTATATACCGCCCTTCTCCCTGAGGACTCAGGGCGGTGTACAGCCAGAATTAAAAAAACATAAAATACAAATATTAAAAGCAATTAAAATATATATAAATTTGGCCCCAAAATTTAAAACTAACAAACCAATTAAAACATTTAAAATTTCTTCTTAAGCCAGCCCAGCTTGTTGGAAAAATGTGTTTTAAGGGCACAGCGGAAGGCACTGAGGTCATGAATTCTCCTTATCTCTGGGGGCAACTGATTCCAGAGGGTGGGTGCCCCCACAGAGAAGGCTCTCCCCTGGGGGTCACCAGCTTACATTGTTTGGCTGATGGCACCCTGAGGAAGCCCTCTCTGTGGGAGCGCATGGGTCGATGGGAGGTCATCGGTAGCAGCAGGCGGTCTCGCAGATAACTAGGCCCTATGCCATGGAGAGCTTTAAAGGTGATCACCAACACCTTGAAGCGCACCCGGAAGACCACCGGAAGCCAGTGCAGCTCGCGCAGGAGCAGTGTTACATGGGAGCGCCATGTTGCTCCCGTCACTACCCGCGCGGCTGCATTCTGGACCAGTTGGAGCCTCCGGGTGCTCCTCAAGGGGAACCCCATGTAGAGAGCGTTACAGTAGTCAAGGCGAGAGGTGACGAGGGCATGAGTGACTGTGCACAGGGAATCCCGATCAAGAAAGGGGTGCAACTGGCGGATCAGGCGAACCTGACAGAAGGTCCCCCTGGTCACAGCCATCAGATGTTCCTCCAAGGACAGCTGCATGTCCAGGAGGACTCCCAGATTGCGGGCCCTTTCTGTGGGGGCCAAAGACTCGCCCCCAATAGTCAGCGATGGACTCAACTGACTATATTGGGATGCTGGGAACCACAGCCACTCAGTCTTGGAAGGGTTGAGCTTGAACCTGTTCCTCCCCATCCAGATCCGCACAGCCTCCAGGCACTGGGACATCACTTCAAGGGCATCATTGGGGTGGCCTGGGGTGGAAATGTACAGCTGGGTGTCATCAGCGTACTGGTGGTATCTCACCCCAAGATACCCTACTGCATTCCTCCTCTATGTGGGCATAGATCATTAAAGACCAAGTATTGGTTACAATTGTTCAGCCAATTGTAAATCCATTGATAACAGAATTGTCCATCTCATACTGTTCCAATTTATCAAGGAGACTCTGCAGTGGTGGGATTCAGCTGGTTTAGGCCGGATCAGGCAAACTGGTAGTTAAATTGCTGGCTGGCCCCTCCCCTTCCCTTCCAGGAGTCCCAGCACACCCCATTTTGGCTCCCAGGTAAGTGCAGGGAGGCCTCCTAGGCCCAAAATCAGGCACGGGGTGTGTGTGTGGCACACCCTTTCCATGGCCCATTTTCATTCCCAGGAGGCTGCAGGTAGGCTTACTAGGCCCAAAATGGGGCACCGGGGGTCTGAGCACTCCCCCGCGTCCCGCTTTTGCTCCCAGGTGGCTTCAGGAGGCCAAGTGATGCCTGTCCCCCCCCAACCACACCCACCATGGCCACACCCACCCAGCCAGTCATTAGGGCAGAGAACCGGTTAAATTATTTGAATCCCACCACTGAGACTATGGTCTACTTTATCAAATACTTCAATTTATTGAATTTATTGAATTTTTATACCGCCCTTCTCCTTTCGGACTCAAGGTGGTGAACAGCCAGAATAAAACATTTGTGTACAAAAGTTAAAATAATTTTAAGATAATTAAATAAAGTTTGGCCCATAATTTTAAAACATTCAATTAAAATCAGTATCAATTTTAAAACCAACGTAAAATGTAAAATCAGGCCAGCCCAGCTAATTGAAAGAAATAGGTTTTAAGGGCCCGACCAAAAGTCTGGAGGTCTGGAATCAGTTGTATCTCTGGGGGTAGATCGTTCCAGAGGGTGGGTGCCACCACAGAGAAGGCTCTCCCCTGGGGGTCGCCAGCCGACATTGTCTGGCTGATGGCACCCTAAGGAGGCCCTCTCTGCGGGAGCAAACTGGCTGATGGGAGGCAATTGGTGGCAGAAGGTGGTCCCGTAAGTACCCCGGCCCTGAGCCATAGTACTTAATAAAGTCTAAGTACATCACGTCCCCAGCATTCCCTTAGTCCACTAATCTAGTCAGTATTTCCTTGCTCAGACTTTTCTGAATAGCTGTTTTTATTTGTAAGTTATCATGAGCGTTTGTGCTAACTTCGTGCCTACCACTCCTGCTTGTATTTCATCCTCTGAAAGCCAACAGCATCCACGTAAAAGTTCAGTAACTTTCAGGCCAGTTAACTGAAGAAAAATAAAAATATAAGAAACATGTAGCTGAGGCAATCACATGCTGCCTTATGGGACTGCTGGTCTGTTATGGTTTTTATTTGAGGGGGGTGATCTGAAAAACCACATAAGATGGGATGGTCTCCTCTTGCTAGACCCAAGCATAATATAGTCCAACCCCTTACAGAATTCAAACTGTGAAGATACACTTACACATTCCATGAAATTTATATCAAGATGGAAAAGAAAAAAGTAGCTATTTGAAGGATTGCATTGCTGCACTGTTTTGGACTTCCAGCACAGTGGATTTTTCTAAATGCACCAGATCAAAAACTGAAGCTGCACCAGATAAATATTTCATTCCCCTCTGAAATTTTGCTATGGAACATTTTAAATTTGGACAGAGAATAGAAGCACCCAATGCATATGCTAATGCGGTTAGGAAAGCTAGCTAAATTGGGTGAATATGGAAATTGAGAAGCGGATGTGAATCAAGATATGACTCAAGAGAGCCACTTTGGTCTAGCGGTTAAACCACTAGGCTAGAAAGCAAGAGATCCCGAGTTCAAGTCCTGCCACAGCCATGAATGACGCCTTGGGCCAGTGACTCTCTCTCAACCCAACCCACCTCACAGGGTTGTTGTTGTGGGGTAAAGAGGAGGAAGAGGAAGGTATATTGGATATGTTGGCCACCTTGAGTTATTTGTAAACATAATAAAGGAAGGATATAAATAAAATAAATAAATATACAAAATAAAACAATCATTTCAG
>WNWU01000013.1:16376428-16394250 GCA_012654045.1 Ptyas mucosa
ACTTACGATCCAGGTCCAAAGTTCCAAAGGCCACCTGTCCACAACCATGTTACAGCGTTTTGGATGCTTGGCAACTGGTCTGCATTTATGGCCGTTTGCAGTGTCCCGGAATCAGGGATGGGATTCAAAAATTTTAGCAACTGGTCCTCTGCCCGGTTGCTGCGTGGGCATGGCCTACTCTGCCTCCTGCACCATGATGGGGGGGGGGAGCGGGACGTTTTTGCCTTCCCCAAGTTCCAGAGGCTTTCCTCGAGCCTCTGGGAGGGCGAAAACGGCCTCCCCCGGGCTCTCTCTGGAGGCTGGAAACAGGCCAGTTTCTGGACTTCTGGTAGGCTCATTTTTCACCCTCCCAGGCTCCAGGTGCTTTCCTCAAGCCTCCAGGAGGACAAAAATGGCCTCCCCTGGGCTCCTGAGGCCTTACGGAGGCTGGAACCCGGCTTGTTTCCGGACTTCCAGTACTTCTGGTAGGCCTGTTTTTCACCCTCCCCAGGCTCCGGAGGCTTTCCTTGAGCCTCTTCTGGGAGGGTGAAAACGGTCTCCCCTGGGCTCCAGAGGCCCTCCGGAGGCTGGAAACGGGTCCATTTCCAGGCTTCCTGTACTTCTGGTAGGCCCATTTTTTGCCCTCCCGGAGCCTCCATGCGGGCCCGGTACTTATCTGGCACCAAAAACAGGCCACGTGGAGACTCCTGGGAGGGGCGGGGTAGGGTGGGAGGGGCCAGCCTGCCCTTGCAACTACTAGTTTGGTGAACCAGATGTAAAATTAGCATCTGGTTCACGTGAACTGGTCCAAACCGGCTGAATCCCACCTCTGCCCGGAATCACATTGCTGTGATTTATAATTTTTTTGCTGAAAACTCCTACCTACTTCTGGTTTTAGGCAAAAGTGCTCCATAGGGAACAACAGCTTCACTTAATGCCTGCTGCAAAAAAAGATTGTAAATTAGATTGGTCACATGATGATCCACTTTCCTGCCATCGTGACTTATGAGTGTAACGGGCACACTCTGTTATGGTTGTAAGTCGAGGACTAACTTTAAGAAGCGGATTCCTAGGACAGAGGAGGTGCATTCCAGAGTGTTCTGACCTGGCCTTCGCAGAAGCAAAAAACAGACTCCCTGCCCCCCCCCAAAAAACCACCCCTCTTTAGTTACACATTGGGAATTAACTGCCTTCACCAATAGAAAGTCCAGGCAAGAGTCCTGCAAGAAGTTAACTGAAACAATAGTCCTTATCAGCTCATTATGGTAAATGCAAGGCTGTGAGCTCCCAGCCCGGATGGCTGCAAATTACGGTAAGTCAGTTCAGACAGAGAAATTGACAAACCTCAGTTCTGGCAAGGCAGTCTTTGTCGCATGAAACACACATGGAGCAAACTTTCCAGAAATGCGAACGGTTGTCTGCGACAACCAAACCACTCTCTTTTCCTCCTATTTATTCCCCAGCCAGGGAGGGACCAGTCAGCGTCCACATTTGTTTTGCTTCCCAAGCCAGCTCCTCCGTTGTTCACCTCTCTTATCTGCTCTGCACATACGCGCATCTGGAACAGGCCCCAGCTGTTCCTCCTCCTCACTCATCTCTGACAACAAAGGCCGCTGCCTCTCTGGCTGGGAAATGCCGGATGGCCCTTCTCTCTGCGTCCGACACTGGGCATCCATCAGAGCCTTCCCCCTGCCCCAGAATTGACCCAGGTTCTTCCTCAACCTCCTCATCGTCTGAGTCTGCCGCCAGCTCCGCTGGCAGCTGGTGGACCACAACAAAGAAGCAACTCAGTCTGAAGGTTGCCTGTGAGAGAAAGACGATGAAGAAAAGCCCTTCCCTAATAATTCCCAGAGTATATTGTAGACGCAGCTAGTAGAGTCTTCAGTCTGGCAAGATTCTGTCTGTCGGTGTGAAAACAATCATGAACTCAGCTTGGAAGAACCACTGCCTATCATTCTTCATTTGGGGTCTGACAAAAACTATGGCCAGATTGTATGAAACTGTTGAAGAAGAGAGTCACTTAAGGGCAGCAGCGTGTAGCCTGTCTACAGATACATCCATTAATTGGGTTCATTAGCAAAAGGTGGGGGAAAGCCCAGCAAAATAGGGTCGAAAGGTGTCTGGGCACCGAGTCAAACCAGTGGCAAGCAGCAGTTCCTTGTTAGCATTGTAATTATTGCACCATTCCTGGGAATGATGTAGTGTCCCAAACACTTCATGGTTATAAAGTATCACTTTATAAAGCCTTAGTAAGACCAGGGGAGAGTTCTACTTACCTTTACTACTGGTTCGCAAAGGGAGCATGCATGCTTCTGTGCATGCACAAATCGTCAATTACGACATCCGGGCGGGTGGGTGGAGCCTCCCGCTGCTTTTGCTACCGGTTCTAAAGAACCGGACAGAACCGGGAGCAACCCACCATTGACTAAGACCACATTTTGAATACAATATCCTATTTTGGTCACCATATTATTAAAAAAATGTAGAGACAGATTGCAGATTGGAAAGATTGCAGAAAAGTGCAACACAAATGATTGGATGGAAATGAAGAACAGTTGCAAGAATTGTGTTATGTCTAGTCTAATGAAAAGAAGGACTAGGGGAGACATGATAGCAGTATTCAAATATTTGAAGTGCTGGGGTCAACCTGTTCTTCAAAGAACTTGAAGGCAGGACAAGAAGCAATGGATGGAAACTAATCAAGGAGAGAAGCAACCTAGAAATCAAGAGAAATTTTCTGACAGTTGGAAGAATTAATCAGGGAATGATCTGCCTCCAGAAGTTGTAGGTGCTCCATCACTGGAGGTTTTTAAGAAGAGATTGGACAGCCATTTGTCTGGAATGGTATAGGCCAGTGATGGCTAACCTTTTTTCCCTCAGGTGCCAAAAGTGTGTGTGTGCGAGTGATAGCGTGTGCACATGCCCACACCCATAATGCAATGCACCCCATGCATGCCCCACCCCTGCGCATGTGCGCGCAACCCCCTGCACTGCCCCTGCCCCTGCCCCTGCCCCTGCGCAGGCTTGCACGACCCTCCCGCCCCCCCCCCCCCCCCCCCCCTGGCGGCTGCGCACCCCCCCCCCCCCCGCACCCTGTTTTGGGCCTAGCAGGCCTCCCTGAAGCCTCTGGAGTCCAGAAACAGGCATTTTTCACCCTTCCCAGGTTCCAGAGGCTTTCCTGGAGCCTCCAAGAGGGTGAAAATGGCCTCCCCCAGCCCTCCGGAGGCCAGAAACGGCCTGTTCCCAGACTTCCGGTAGGCCCATTTTTTGTCCTCCCAGAGCCTCCACGTGAGCCCTGTACTTACCTGGTATCCAAAATGAGCCCCATGGAGACTCCTAGGAGGGGCACAGCGGCAAGGGCATGCGTGCGCATCTCCCGCATGCATAGCAGAGACCCCAAAATCAGCTGGCTGGCAGGAGGCGTCTACGCATGCATGGTGGAGCTGACCTAGGGTGACGGCTCGCGTGCCCCCAGAAATGGCTCTGCGTGCCACTTGTGGCACGCATGCCATAGGTTCGCCATCACGAGTATAGGCTCTCCTGCTTGAGCAGGGGGTTGGACTAGAAGACCTCCAACGTCCCTTCCAACTTGGTTCTGTTATATTGGGGGGGGGGGGGGGCATTCTTAGCTCAAGAATATTTCAAAAAACCCAGAAGTGCATGTTTTAACCAGAAAGTAAAACATTCCCATGTAAGAAGCAAGTTAGAGTAGTCAGGGGGGCTTTTTATCAGGTTCGTCTGATCCACCAGTTGCGTCCCTTTCTGGATCGGGATGCCTTGCGCACGGTCACTCACACCCTCGCCACCTCCCCTCTGGATTACTGTAATGCTCTCTACATGGGGCTCCCCTTGAAGAGCACTCGGAGGCTCCAACTGGTCCAGAATGCGGCCGCGCGGATAGTTATGGGTGCACCTCGTTACGCTCATGTAACACCTCTCCTGCGCGAGCTACACTGGCTCCCAGTGGTCTTCCGAGTGCAATTCAAGGTGTTGGTCATTACCTTTAAAGCGCTCCATGGCATAGGACCAGGATATTTACGGGACCGCCTTCTGCCACCAACAGCCTCCCACCGACCAGTTCGCTCCCACAGAGAGGGACTCCTCAGGGTGCCGTCAGCCAAGTTATGCTGGCTGGCGACACCCAGGAGGAGAGCCTTCTCTGTCGGAGCCCCTGCCCTTTGGAATGAAGTGCCCCCGGATATTCGTAACATCTCTGATCTCCGGGTCTTTCGCTGTGCCCTTAAGACCCTACTGTTCCGACAGGCGGGGCTATCTAATTGAATGATTTTAAATCGGGTTTTAACTTTGGGTTTTAAAATTTGGCCAAAACTATTTAATGAATTTTAATTAATTTTAACTTTGATATTGTATATTTATGTTTTAATTGGCTGTACACCGCCCCGAGTTCTTCGGGAGGAGGGCAGTATATAAATAAAATTATTGTTATTGTTGTTGTTGTTATTGTTGTTGTTGTTGTTATTATAACAATGGCCAGTGAAGAAGACTTTATTCAAAAATTCAAATGAAAAGGATCACCCTGGAAAAGGTCTATCACTCAGCATGGACACGGGTGTGATGGCACATAATTTAAGCAATCAATGAAAAGGAAATCACAAGTGTAAAGGAAAGCTATTAGGGAGAGTGATTGATGCTTGGAACACACAGAACTTTCCTTGCAGCTGTTTGGTTTGCATTATTTACAAGCAAGGAATTAAAGGTTTTTGTGTGTGTGTGTGTGTTTGTGTTTATGCCTGTGGTCAGCCTGTGTATTTCAGTTACTTCTCGGTGCAATTTGCTTGGAACAAGAACATGATTGATGTTTTTATATACATTACAAAAGGTACCACTTGGCAAAAAAAATCTACATTTCCTCTCTGTATTTTTTTCTGAAATAGATTAGCAGATTAGTTATTTTGGCTCGGCTGATGGGTTGTGTCTCACAGGAGCCAAGAAATGTTCCAGTTCAGCAGAAGAAATAGCGGAAGAAGGAAAGATCTGTTTTCTCCTTCCGTCTTGAGGCTGGCTGGCTGGCTGGCTGGCTGGAGTGGAGACTGGGTTCTTCTGGGCAGACATGTCAAAGTAGTGGAAATGTAGTCAGGTCCAAAGGTGCTTTTCAAAAGGTAACTGGACTTTCTTGGGTTTGTTTTTTTTTCCTTGAAGACATTTCACTTTTTATCCAAGAAGCTTCTTCAGTTCTGGCTGAATAGGAGGGAATGGAAGGATTATATTCCTTAGCAGTCATCTGGTTGTTAGCACTCCGAAGGCTGATTGTTAGCTCTCTCTCTAGTGCAAATGGGTGTGGTTACACACACATATACTCTGATTCAGGTGAGGGTACAGGAAAAACCCCAAGTGGTCTCAATGGCCTAGAAACATGAGCCCCCTAAAGTCAGCTATGGCTAGTGGAATAAAACCCACAGGAACTCCTTTACCCTTTACTCTCCTTCTGAGTACAAATCTGTTAACTACATTATGAATCATCATCATCATCATTTTTTAGCAACCCCGTAATCCCTTGCGGAATGGAGTCTGGGCAATTGAATGGAGCTAGCAGAGTGTTTTTTAAATGTCCGGATGCCCTTCCTGTCGCCAATATAGAGTTTTGTTTAGCAGATATATTCTCATTATGCCCAGAGAGAGAAATCTCCGCTTCTACCTAGAATCGAACTCACAGCCTCCTGATTGTGAGGCGAGAGCTCCATCTCTAGGCCACCACACCACTCCTGCCTAACCACATTATGAATATCGGTACTCATTCTCAGTAGTGGATCAAGAAGTGGAACAGTACAACTTCATGTTTAAATGACCTGGACAAATTACTAAACATCACTCAGAACTATGATGCAGATAATCATTGCACCTGTTGTAGGCAAACCTGTGATGTACATACCATATGGCATGTAAAAAGCAATGAATTCTAAATTAGACAAAGTGTTGGAGAACAGTTTTATAAAGAGGGACATGAAAGTATAGCTTGAGTAACTGTTGTGTTGACAGTACCAAAGAATGATACTGATTAAATCTGCCTTTGTGTTATTGTCAGGGTTCCAAGTAACACCCCCAACGAAAGAAGACGCCGAGGCTTGAAGTTCCTCAAAGTACCATTGTATTAGAGATGTCATATTGGCACATCTGGGAAAACCCGGATCTGAAAGCTTCCAGGTTTTCCCCACCCAAAAGAAAGTTCAAGTCCCTGCCCAACACCCACATGTCCATCACATGGCCCAATCCAAACACCCTCCCAACTGGAGATGCCTTCCAGTTTCATCCATCCAGGTGCAGGGCAAGATGTCCTTGATTTTCTGAGAAAGGAATGTTATTATGACTATATATCACCAGTGGTGGGATTCAGCCAGTTCGCACCACTTCGGGAGAACCGGTTGTTAACTTTCTGAACAGTTTGGTGAACTGGTTGTTGGAAGAAATCATTGGGGCAGAGAATTGGCTGTTAAATTATTTGAATCCCACCACTGTATATCACCCCTGCTCCATACAATCCCCCTTCCCAGTTTCCCACAGTAGGAAATGTGGCAGGCCTGAAGATCCAACGAAAAAGATGGCTTCCAGGCCTAACAGTTGTTGTGAGATTAGTAAAAAAAAAAAAAGGTTGTGGTGCCACAAGTCCATCCTACACCACAACAGATGATTCTTTACATGCTATGTAAGGTGTTTAGATATTTGCTAAATCGGAGTGCCACCAAAGATAAATATGAGCCAGTTGTAATATGATATGTAATATAGTCTAATGATTATAATGTAATATAAAAATGAGCCACCATCATAAATATGAGCCACCATTGTAAGTATGAGTCAGTACCCAAGTGTCCAAATTTTGTTCAAAGTTGCAACACGCTGGAAAAAACGACTTATGACCAGTGGTAGGATTCAACCGGTGTAACAACCGATTCGCTGAGAGCACATACCCCAAACATGCACTCCACGCGCACAGTGTATTTGAAAACAGCGCTAAAACTTACCTTCTACTGCAGCCCCAGTGAGTAAAACAGCTGAGGCGCGGCAATCCGCTCTATCGCTCCTATCAGCTGGGCTTTAAACAAAGGAAATATAGGTCGGCGAAGCGCAGGGGCGGGTGGGCAGGTCCAGCTGATTATCAGAGCGATAATACCAGTTTTCTCTCAGCTGATCGTCGGCGCTACCAGTTCGCCAGAACTGGTCTGAACGAGCTGAATCCCACCCCTGCTTACAACTGTTGTAGCATTTCCCATGGTCATGTGATCAAAATTCAGATGCTTGGCAACTGGCATGCGTCTATGATTGTTGCAGTATCCCAGGGTCATGTGATCCCCTTTTCTGACCAGCAAAGTCAATGGAGTAGCCGGGATCACTTAACAGTTAAGAACTGTTATGATTCACTTAGCACTTGTGGCGAGAAAGATCATAAAATGGGGCAAACGCATTTAACAACTGTCTTGCTTAGCAGCAGAAATGTTGGGCTCAGGGGTGGGTTCTACATTTTTTTCCTACCACTTCTGTGGGCGTGGCTTATTTTGTGGGCGTGGCTTGATGGTCATGTGACAATTCTTTAGGCTTTAGCAGAGGTACTGGTCTACCAGGCTTTTAAATGCTTGCAGAGCTGTACCGGTCTACCCATTTGTTTTTGGAGCGTCCTGGTCTACCCATTTGTTTTTCGAGTGCACCAGTCTACCACCACACTGCCTTTTAACACTGATCAGCTGTAGGGTGGCCCTCTGAAGCCCCGCGGCAAGAGTTTAAGCAAGTTTTTTTCTTCTAGCCAATCAGCTGGGACTCAGGAGTCAGCAATAGATTGGGGGTGGGGCCAAATAAAAGGTAAGAATAACATGGGGGAGCGGGGGGGGCGGGACGGCCCAGCTCCCGGACAAAGAGAACCGGTTCGGTGACATCATATCGTCACCGCTACCGGCTCGGCAGAACCGGGCCGAACTAGGAGGAACCCACCACTGGTTGGGCTCAATTGCAGTTGTAAGTCAAGAACTACCTGTAATTCACATCTTCAGCTGTAGAGTGGGCTTTTCTGCATGGAGAACAGTTGAACAGTTGGTCCCTCTCTAGAAAGATTAAATAATACATCTTAATCCCAGAATGCAAGCATTGTTATTATACAGCAGAATGTCCCATCCGTGCGATTATAGTCCCACCTAATTACTCACTGAGCAGAATATTATTAAAAAAACACACACAAGTGGATCAAAAGTAAAGACAATGGCTGAGACAGTCAATGCTTTCTCTATAGCCATGATGGCAAACCTATGGCACGGGTGCCACAGGTGGCACGCGGAGCCATATCAGTGGGCACGCGAGCTCAGCTCCGGCACGCATGCAAGCGCCAGCCAGCTGATTTTCGGGCCTTCTGGGCCTATCAGAAGTCAGGAAGCACACTGTTTCCGGCCTCCGGAGGGCATTTGGAGGGGGTGGGGAAGGCCATTTTTGCCCTCCCCAGGCTCCTAGAAAGGCTCTGGAGCCTGGGGAGAGCAAAAAATGGGCCTACTGGGCCCACTGGGCCATCATGTGCCAAAAACAGGGGGAGCACGGGGGGGCAGGGTGCATAGAATTATGGATGTGGGCACGCATGCATGTGACCCCACCGCACTCCCCCTGCTTTTGGCACGCGATGGCAAAAAGGTTAGCCATCACTGCTCTATAGGATCCAAACAGAAGCTGGGTTGGCATATGGATTTTTGCATTAAGCATACAGATGGATTTGATGGCCTAAATGGCTCTCAGCCAACACTGTCGTTTTATGAAAAGCCACATTGCTTAGATATGATAATATAGCATTAGGAAAAAAATAATCCAGGTAAATGTCTTTCGATTTGGGTTCCTACCACAAGTGTGAATCGTAGCTCTCAGTATTTATCCATCTGTCTATCTACCCATCTATCAACTATATTGGCCTCCCATCTTACTACAGGGCAAGACCGAGACATCTGTCTTACAAGATGAGAGAATTTTACTAATCGCTACTCATCTGGGTGCTGATTGATGGTGAGGAGGTGTTTGGGTCTTTTCGTTTCCTGTTTGTATGGTCTGTTTTGAATGATATGTAGATGTTATTTATGTCTATGTGCCTATCGATGGCCCATTTGTCTGAGTGCCGGAATTCTAGCCGGCATGGCTCTCAAGAGGAGCATTTCTGAGAACTGAAGTGCAAATATTTGGAGCCCTCTCTCCGCCAGGTTGGCTCATTTAGACCAACTCACACTCTTTTTGTGGTTCGTCAGTGTCAAATCTAAACCAAAGGTTAGCATCTAACTGTAACACAAAGACCCTTTTCCAGGGTCTTTGGAGTCCAGATTTAATTTTTGTTCCTGTCTGAAAATCTGAAGGGTGGCGTAGGAAGTTAGCACCCACCCCTCTCCTGGGAAAATGAGATATTTTAGGAAATATTAAAAGGGCAGAATACTTCCCCTAAAAGGGAGGCAGAAACTCAGCCCCCCCACCTTTATCAACGGGCCATTAAAGCCTGGGCCAGTCTATTCTACATAACAAAGATCTACCTCCTGCAGGCAGAGCCATAGTAAGAATTGCCCAAAGCCTTTTCATTACATCATCACCCAGCAAGGCTCAACCAAGCTTGGGACTCAAAACACAACAAACAAAGTTACCCCTTCATGGCCCCATGGGAGTCTGACAACCGATCAGAATACAAACTCAAATTCAAAGCCCAACAGAGGGTATAAAACCCAGGTACTCTCAGCATCTCTGCCCTTTTTCTGCCTAGGAACTCAAGCCATGTGATCCTGTTCATCAACAAACCTTTCCAAGCAACTTCCATGACTCCAGTGTCTTTTTCCCCACTTGGAATTCAGCCCAGAAGGATATTTCTTCTAACAGTGGTATGTCAGTTTATGCTTCTAGGTAATTGTGAATGTTTTCAGCTCGTTTGAGAAATGTTTATGCCGTGGGAAACAAGCTACTGTAGCAGAGAAGCATCATGCTGGACCAGAATTCCTAGAAGACGTGGGTGGAACAGAGTTTAGAGCAATGGTTTCTCAATCATGGCAACTTTTACAGGCCTGGAGTTCAATGCCCAGAATTCCCCAGTCAGCTGGTGTTCAAACAGGGGCTAAACTGCCATCTGTCTGGAATAGTTTACATTTGGCTTGTTATGAGAGACTGAATTCAAGGACTGCAGAGGCCCTTCCATTTCTGCAATTTGAATCATAAGGACAATTGTAGAAAGGTAGCACCCACCCCCAGGAGTGGGCTTCAAAAATTTTAGCAAGGGGTTCTCTGCCTGGTTGATGGGTGGCTGGGTGTGGCCATGGTGGGCGTGGCCTAGTTGGCTTCCTGCACCATGGTGGGAGGGGCAATTTTGCCCTCCCCAGGCTCTGGAGGCTTTCCTCGAGCCTCCAGAAGGGCGAAAAAAGCCTCCTCAGCCTCGAGAGGCCCTCTGGAGGCCTGAAATGGGCCCATTTCCAGCCTTCCGGAACTTCTGGTAGGCCTGTTTTTCACCCTCTCCAAGCCTCCATCGCACCCTACGCTTACCCGCATCCAAAACGGGCCGCATGGGGACTACTGGGAGGGGCGGGGCAGGGCGGGGCGGGGCAGGAGGGGCCAGCCAGGAGTGGGATTTGTGGGTTCTCCAAACTGCATAGAATCTTAGCTAGAGGTTGTCCCGAACCCCTGCGAACCCCTCTCCTAGAAGAATGAAATATTATAGGAAATACTAAAAAAAGAAAAAAAGGCAAAATATTATATTTCCCCAAAAGAGAAACATGTTTTTCCAGACAGAAAGCAGCCCCCACCTTTCTTAATAGCCTTCAGCACTTAAAAGATAAAGAGCTTATTGAAAGAAGCCAAGTATCTAGGTAGCTCTATTCATAAGCAAATAACCCTCGCTCAACATCCAAACCAGGACAAAGCCATTAAGCCATAATAGGAACTGCCTTTCAGAACAGAAGCCTCTTCATTGCATCACCCCCAGGAAACTTCAACCAAACTTAGCTCAGACAAACTCCTAGGATT
This sequence comes from Ptyas mucosa, assembly GCA_012654045.1. NCBI lineage: Eukaryota > Metazoa > Chordata > Lepidosauria > Squamata > Colubridae > Ptyas > Ptyas mucosa. Next base: position 16,387,376 of record WNWU01000013.1, read on the forward strand.
TGTACATGGCCCTATGGGAGTCTGACAACAGCCAATAGAATACATGTTCTTGCACAGGAACAGGAAGCTCAAGGGCAAGGCCCAAGAGAAGGTATAAATAACCCTCACTCTCAACTCCATGTGGTCAACTGCACCAGGCCCATGTGCTTGGTGGTTCTGCTTCATCATTAAACCATCTTTCTAGTCAACCTACATGTTTTCAGTTCAGGGGTGGGCAGCTGGGGACTTGAAGGGGTTTGGGAGAACCTTTAGCTAAGATTCTGTGCAGTTCAGAGAACCCCCAAATCCCGCTCTTGGCTGGTCCCACCCACCCTGCCCCGCCCCTCCCAGGAGTTCCCACGCAGCCTATTTTTGATGCAGGTAAGTGCAGGGCGCACACAGAGGTTTGGGGAGGGTGAAAAACGGGCATACCGGAAGTTCAGAAAGGCCTCCAGAGCCTGGGGAGGCTGTTTACACCCTCCTGGAGTCTCGAGGAAAGCCTCTGGAGCCTGGGGAGGGCAAAATGTCCACCCCCGCCATGGTGCAGGAAGCTGACTAGGCCATGCCCACCATGGCCACACCCACCCAGCAACCAGGCAGAGAACCCCTCGCTAAAATTTTTGAAGCCCACCCCTGTTCCAGTGTCTTTCTCCTGCCTTGGAACTGAACCAGATGGATATTTCTTCCAACACAATAATGAATTCATAAAGGTAAATGGATCTTTCAGAACCAGGATCCTATGTGGGCAAAAATAATGGGGGAGAGAAAGTTTCCACTGAGGCAGTGATTTGGGGAAAACAATCTTCCGTCGAAGCTCTTATAAACATGGATCGTTATTACAATGTTATTACAATGCTTTTTTATTATTATTATTGCGTTCAGAATTCAATTCCACCTTTGCTTCGAGCTGACGGAGAGATCAAACTGTTTTCAAGGATTGTAATTCCAGATTAGTAGAGGGCAGGACTATGGTAGGGAAGGCTGTGTGTGTGTGTGTGTGAAAGTCCTCTATTTATTTAACAATTTCTTCAATTTATATGATCTCCCGATTTAAAAGGATTCTGGGTGGCTTACGACAAATTTTTAATTGAGATTAAAAAACAACAACAATACAGCTAGTCCTTGACTTTTGACTGTAAGTGAATCTGTAATTATGGTTGTAGGTTGTGCTGGTCATACAGTGGGTCATCCCATGATTACACATCCAGCAAACCAGGCTATTTCTTGACCATTTGGTTCTTAATCCTGAGAATAACTTTGTTCAATAACTTGGAGGATAGAAGAATTTATAGATTTAATTATAGATGGCAATCCTATCACTTCTGACTATACGTTGCACAAGGAATTGGGGAGGGGGTAGCTCTCGCTCTGGTTCCAAAATAGACAAGCTCAATCACTCCTTCCTAAAACATACAGATCATATCAATTTGGACCATTAGCAATATTTGAAGTGAGCACAAATCAGCTCTACTGAAGAATAAGGTCATTTGAACAATATTGGATACAAGTTAAACTATTAAATCTAACCAATTCCCTTGAAAAACATTAAGTAAAGGATTGAAGTCTTGAGGAAACTGACTGGAATTCTTTGCAGCGTGGAACATTTCAGCAAATCATCAGAAATGTTGGATACAACTTTATACTATTAAATCTAACAAATTTCCTTGAAAAACACTATGTAAAGGATTGAAATCTTGAGGAAACTGACTGGAACTCTTTGCAGTGTGGAACATTTCAGCAAATCATCAGAAACAGGACAAAAGAAAATTCTACATGTGATATTTCTCTTCACTGTGTTATACTACTATATATTGTATGCTAGTGTTTCCCAATCCTGGCAATTTTAAGATGTGTGGACTTCAACTCCCAGAATTCCCCAGTTCATCATGGAGAATGCCGGCTAGGGAATTCTGGGAGTTAAAGTCCACACATCTTAAAATTGCCAGGATTGAGAAATTCTGGTGATGTAAACAGATTGTACCAGGGTTGAAATCCAGCAGTTCTGACAGGTTCTGGAGAACCGGTAGCGGAAATTTTGAGTAGTTCGGAGAACCAGCAAATACCGCCTCTGGCTGGCCCCAGAATGGGGTGGGAATGGGGATTTTGCAATATCCTTCCCCCAGGAGTGGGGAGGGAATGGAGATTTTGCAGTATCCTTCCCCTGCCACGCCCACCAGGCCCCGCCCACCAAGCCACACCATGGCCACCAAGCCACGCCCACAGAACCAGTTAGTAAAAAAATTTGGATTTCGCCACTGGATTGTAGGTATTATCATCTTTGGGTGTAATAACCAGTTGATCACTATTTTTGGCTAAAACTCAATAAAGAAACTGGACAATTGCCTGAACAAATGCTAAGGTTGATTTACTGCTGGTATTTTCTAAAGCTTATCAAACAATCCAACACAATTGATTCAGTGTTTATTGTTAGCAGTCAGTTAAGTCGGTTATTGCAAATATTGGAAAAACAATCACCCTCTGCCTAAATTTTGATTGAAAAATTTACATCCCACAGACAACTTTAAATGTTTGAATTGCCCTAAATTGAATTCAGTTTGATCACCATTTTTAGTTATATTACATTTGTTAACTATATTACTACTGATGGATTAGTAATAATAAATTATTAATAGACCATTAATTAGCAATAGATTACTTTTCCCTGGACAACTGGCATTTTGCAAAGGCTGTTAATGTTTCTTTAGTTTGTGGTTTCGATTCCTTTCAGCTTCATATGAATGAATTAATGATGTATAACAAAATGAAACCTGAGCTTCCGCCATCTAACTAGTATACATTGTTGAATAAACTGTGGGTTTTATTTTTGACTGAAGAGGAAAGATAAACATTTTCAATTAAACAGCCCTAATATAGGTGCCATGGATACATGCAAATGTAAATCATGAGTAAAGCAGATTTTCTAAATGAGTATTTGCTCTCCCACCCGCTTAATTTTTTTTTTGAAAAAGTCCTTTCGACTAACCCCATAGATCAAAAGAAATCCACCATTTTGAAGGAACTGTTTTCAGCATTTCCCAGCAGAATTGCCCATTCTTAATGACCATTCATTAATTTAAGTCTTCACACTTAGAACTGTTGCACCAATCCTACAGTCAGTCATATGACCACAATTTGGGTGTTAATACTTAATGACAGTTGCAAAATCCCACAAACACATGACTGCTATGGACAACCTTCCTAGCTGGATTCAAGCAAAATCAATGGGGAACCGAGCAGGAGGTCACAAGTCACTATCACATATCTCATTAAACAACCACTGTAAAAAAAATGTAAAATTGGATGCACTCATGTAATGCCTCATTTAACAACTGCATCGCTTGGTGACAATTTTTCTGGTCCCAATTGTGGCCATAAGTCAAGGATTAGTTGTAGTAACATATACAGAATTGCAACAATTCACTTTGCAGTTTACAGAAGATGGGTCAACTTTTTGCCCAGTTATTACCATTTCATCTAAAAGCTCCAGAAATTTCAGATTTCCTCCATCCACGTTGCTTTTTGGGTTTCCCCTCAAATGTAATATTTTCTTATATTGATAATACCTGGAAGGATGAGGGGAAAATCTTGATTAGAACTTACTTCTGAGCAAAGGGTGATTCCTTGCATGTAGGGGTTATGCTAGGTCAAACCTTAAAAGTTGATAAACATGCTTTCAAGACTACCTCTTGAATGTCTGAAATTCAACTTTCCAGTTTCATGGAATTTCACGAATTTCTGCCAGGCACGAAGAATTGAGATTGCCTATTGGATTCCAATTAAGATGATTTATTGATCATGCCTCTACACAAGAATCTAGTCAACTAATGGTCTAAATTGGCACTGAATAAAAGTCAAAGGAATTCAAGGCCGGTTGAATTCATTATTTGAGTCATTATGGGAACATAATGACTCTAGCTGATTACTAGTTTCATTCTACCACCACCCACCACCCTGCCTGTTCTTCTCCTTCATTTTCATAGAATTTTCTGATGGTCATCTTCTCTAATCTAAAATCGAAAACACAATAACAAGAGTTGGAAGGTCTTCTAGTCCAACCCCCTGCTCAGGTAGGAAACCCTATTTCAGACAAATGGTTGTCCAATCTTTTTTAAAAAAATCTCCAATGTTGGAGTACCTACAACTTCTACAGGCAAGTCATTCCACTGATTGTTCTAATTATCAGAAAATTTCTCCTTAGTTCTAGGCTGCTTCTTTCCTTGATTAGTTTCCATCCATTGCTTCTTGTCCTGCCCTCAGGTGCTTTGGAGAAGTAGTGGCCAAAATTGTGGAAACCTATTGGGAAAAGTGTACCTAACCCTAACCCTAAAACTAGTAATAACACCACTTTTTTTTTTTGGAGTAGTACCATAAAATTATATATCAATGGAAAGATAATTTAATCAAGAATGTAATGCAATAACCTTTATGAAGGATTTGCTATTAGAATAGGAGTTACAGTATAAAGAAGAAAAGTGAAACATGTAGAAAAAACAAGATATATAAAAATTATCACCATAGAAAAAACGAGATATACAAAAATTATAGTTGGGTAACCTTTAGCATGAATTATGGCCTTACAACGTCTTCCCATGGAGTGAACCAAGTCTTTTAGTTCTGCAGCTGTTTAATGTGAAACCAAGATTGAATGATTGCTTCTATTAACTGGATTTTATTGCTGGGTCGCTTCTGACTAATAAGTTTCTTTAGTCAGCTCCATAGATTTTCAGTTGGGTTAAGGTCTGGGCTATTCCCAAGCTATTCCAGCAGTGGAATAAGATTATCTTGAAACTCCCCTCCAAAATAGTTGTGTTATTAGCCATCAAACCTCAAAAATACACTTTTCCCAAAATGTTTCCACAATTTTGGCCACTACTGTAGGTTGATCTCCCTCTTCCTTATGGCAGCCCCTTGGATATTGGAAGACAGCTATCATGTCCCCCCTAATCCTTCTTTTCATTAAACTAGACATACCCAGTTCCTGCAGCTGTTCTTCATATGTTTTAGCCTCCAGTCCCCTAATCATCTTTGTTGCTCTTCTTTGCACTCATTCTAGAGTCTCAACATCTTTTTGATATTGGATTTCTAACTGGATGCAGATATGAACCAGGACTGATTGTGTGGAGTTTTTGAGATTAGCATGACATTTTAGAACACTCCACAATATCTCTGGACAGAGAAATTGGATGGGTGATTCCTTTGAAATGCTCCAGAGGGAAGGAGCTATTATCCAAGAATTTCTCACAGGTCAAAATCACCTTTAGCAATGACAGTGAAGCCATTATTGGGGGAAAAAAAAGGCCCTTGGGATTGATTCCCTCCTGATTATCTTTTTTTTAGGATTTAGCAGAGCACAGAAAATCAGGAAGGCTGAAAATCAGTGTGGTTTGTTTCATGAAAAACGGAGAAATCTTCACACGTACTTCTTGGTGCCCTCATAATGAAGCAATGCAAGAATATCACTTTCCATTCATGAGATTTTTTTTTATTCTTTTTGAAATTACGACGATACGGCACAGGAAAATTCATTAGATAAAAGCAAAAAAAAAAGAAGCTAAGTATTTCATCAAGGGATGTATAACTCTTCAAGTATCATTGAAAGAGCTCCATGGATCTATTGTATGCAACATTTAACTGGTTTTGGTTGCTCTCAAAGAGCTGAGCAGAGAGGATCTGTATAGTAAGTGGATGAGACATTCACTTGCTATACAGGCATTCTCTAAGCTGTAAGCTAGACTGGAAAGTGACAAACATACTACCAGAAAGTACAGATAGTCCTTGACTTATAACCATTCATTTAGCAATCATATCCAGGTTACAGCAATGCTGAAAAAAGCTGATTACTTGCTTTCCCCCCCTAGTTAAAACTTAAATTCCTTTAAAAAGAACCTTTTCTTAATCCCAAATATACATTACATCGAAAGAGGTTTATCATTCTAAAGGAACTGTTTCTATTGCCCATGCTCAGGAGTTCGATCCTGACTGGCTCAAGGTTAGCCTTCCATCCTTCTCAGGCAGTGGTGAAATCTAAAATTTGTTCTGTGGGCATGGCTTAGTGGGGGGGGGGGGGGTGTAATGTAACTGGGTGGGCATGGGCAATTTTTTTTCTTTTAAAACCATTTTTTTCTGCAACCTCTTCGGTGAAGAGGTTGTAAAAAATGCTTTCAAAAGGCTCTGATGATCCCAGCTGAGTTGCCTGATCGGCAGAGACTTTTTTTCTTTTAAATGCCTCTGACGATCAGGCAACTCAGCTGGGATCGTCAGAGGCTTTTGAAAGCATTTTTTCTACAACCTCTGAAGAGGTTGTAGAAAAAATGCTTTTAAAAGCCTCTGACGATCCCAGCTGAGGCACACGATCAACAGAGGCTTTTTTTTTTTACTTTTAAAAGCATTTTTTCGGCTGAAGAGGTTGTAGAAAAAAAAATTAAAAGAAAAAGCCTCTGATGATTGTGCAGCTCACATGGGGGGGAGAGCAGGAATTTTTGCTACCGGTTCTCCCGGTAGCACCCACCTCCATCGCTACCGGATCAGGCGATCCAGTCCGAACCAGGAGCATTTCACCCCTGTTCTGAGGTCAGTAAAATGAGGACTCAGATTGTTGGGGGCAGTAGGCTAACGTTGTAAATCGTTTAAAGAGGGCTGTAAAGCACTACAAAGTAGTATATAAGTCTAAATACTATTGCTAAAGTCCTGTGGGAGGCCACCCCCTCTCCTAGAAGAATAAAATATTTTGAGAAATATTTAAAAAAAGGCAGGATAAAACATTTCCCCTAAAAGAAATAAAAAATCTTAAGGGAGATAGAAACTCAGAGCCCCAGCTCCATGTCCCCAGCAGAGGCTGAGGTCAGCTTTTAGAATAGAATAGAATAGAATAGAATAGAATAGAATAGAATAGAATA
>WNWU01000013.1:16394260-16412438 GCA_012654045.1 Ptyas mucosa
ATAGAATAGAATAGAATAGAATAGAATAGAATAGAATAGAATAGAATTCTTTATTGGCCAAGTGTGATTGGACATATGAGGATTTGTCTTTGGTGCATACGCTCACAGTGTACATAAAAGAAAAGATACATTTGTCAAGAATCATAAGGTACAACACTTAATGATAGTCATAGGGAACAAATAAGCAATGCAGATTTGGCAATCCATTCAAGATAGGATATTTTGAACAAAGGCAGTATTAGGTAGAATGGTAGGATTAGCCCTCACTCAAGATCCAAACCAGGACAAAGCCATTAAGCCATAATAGGAACTGCCTTTCAGAACACAAAGGTTGCAAGCAGTTTAACAACCAGTTCTTCAGCATTCAAAATACAGCAATTTGAAGCCCAGCTGCTTCCCTTCTACGGCAGCCCTGGTAAGTAGAACAGCACAGGTGCAGAAATCAGCTGTGTGGCGCGAATCAGCTGAGCCAGAAAGAAGGAAATATAGGACAGGATATATGGGGCCAGCTGATACTTGGAACTACCAGTTCACTAGAATCGGTCTGAACCGGCAGAAGCCCACCACTGCAGAATAGGAATTGCCCAACACCCTTTCACAACACAAGCCCCTTCATTGCATCATCTCAGTTGCACACCTTCAGTAAACTTCAACCAAACTTAGCTCAGACAAACACCTAGGATTTGTACTTTGCCTATAGAGCAACTATGACCCCTGCACAACTCCTACATGGCCCCATAGGAGTCTGACAAAAGCCAATAGAATACATGTTCTTGCACAGGAACAGGAAGCTCAAGTGCAAAGCTCAAAGAAGGTACAAAACTCCCTCACTCACAATTCCATTTTGGTCAGCTGCACCAGAACCATGTGCTTGCTGATTTTGTTCCTCATTAAACCATCCTTCCAATCAGCCTCCATGTTTCCAGTGTCTTTCTCCCGGCTTGGAACTGAACCAGATGGGTATTTCTTCCAACAGCCTCCTAGCAGAATTGCCTATAGGTAGTCTTTGCTTAATGACCATTCATTCATTTAGTGACCAAAGTGACAATGGTCCTGAAAGAAGTGACTTATGACCTGTCCTCACACTTACAACCATCATAGTTCCATGGACACACGATTGCAATTCAGCCACTTGGCAACTGGCAGATATTTATGACCGTTGCAGTGTCCCACCAATGAATCCATCACCATTTGTGATGACCTTCCCAGCCAGCTTCTGACAAGCAAAGTCAATGGGAAAACCTGGATTCATTTAACAACCATGGCAAAAGAGGTTGAAAAACCATCTGGAGACACTTGATTATTCACTTAACACTTACATTGCTTAGTGACTGAAATTCAGGGCCCCAATTATGTTCGTAAGTTGAGGCCTACCTGTAATGGCAAGCCACGTTACCAAAACGCTTTGTTATTTATTTATTTATTTATTTATTTATTTATTTATTTATTTATTCATTCATTCATTCATTCATTCATTCATTCATTCATTTATTTAATATTGCTGCCTATTCACCCATGGCGACTCAAGGTGGCTTACAGAATATAAAACCACTTTAAAAACAATAAAAACTAACAAAAAGAATCAAATAAATTAATATAGTACAATATAACAAAATCACCCCCCACCTCCCACCCCCTGTCCCGGTGACAGCAGATCACACAAGCCATTTAATGGGGTCCATCCTGCTTTGGGTTCCCCAGGCCTGCTGGCAAGACCAGATCTTCAGTGCCTTCCACAAGAGTGTTAGAGTGGGGGCCATTTTAATCTCTGTGAGGGGATGATGTTCCAGAGAGAGGGAGCCACCACAGAGAAGGCCCTTCTTCTGGGCCCCACCAGGTGTATCTTCCTCAGGGATGGGACCCACAACATTCCCTGCCTCCCCACTCTGATGGGTTGGGTAGATGTGACCCTAACCCTAACCCTAACCAGCAAGAGACGGACCCTCATTGCATTCACAAAGACCCTGCAATTCACACTCAAGTTTTAATTTAAAGAGATTGTCTATTTTCTCTCTCTCTCTCTCCCTCTCTCTCTCTCTCTCTCTCTCTCTCTCTCTCTCTCCCTCTCTCTCTCTCTCTCTCCCTCCCTCCCTCCCTCCCTCCCTCCCTCCCTCACCCATGTCAATCCTTCATCCGGATGTCACCATTCAACTACTTTCAAGATGCTGTATTGTAAGACAGACCTACCAGCCCAAATAACAGAGCCTGAGATTCAAGTAAAAATGTCAAAGCTCAAAGGGGTTTGATTTTTTTTCAAGAGAGACAAAGCCAACATTAGCTGATATTTTTCACCCAGTTCCAAATTATACTGTGCAGCTCTCCTTTAGTACCGCCTCTCAAACCACCCAAAGAAGCTAAAGAGAACAAAAAAGAAAGAAAAAAGGTTGAATTAAGAACAATTTGTGCTCACTATTGCGTCAGTAGACAACGCAAAATGAGTTTTAAAAGCCTTAGAATTCTGATTGTTTACATTGCAACCACATGGGGAGTGGCTGGTAAGTAAGCCACACTCAGCACACTGGGACTTACAGGTAAAGAGGCAGAAGATAGAACACAGAACATACAATAACTGGATGGAAGGAGCCTTGGAGGTCTTCTAGCCCAACCCCTTCCTCAACCAGGAGACCACATACCCGGTGGTGGGATTCAGCCAGTTCTCTGCGGATCGTGCGAACCGGTAGCGGCGACTGCGGGAGGCTCCACCCACCCACCCAGATGTAATGTGCGACTACTGCTCATGCACAGGAGGCTGTGCGCATGCGCAGGGATGGCACGTGTTTACATTTGTGAACCAGTAGGGAAGGTAAGTGAATCCCACCTCTTCGCATACCAGTCAGATATTTAGATGCTCAAATGTTTAAATGTTCGGATCAGTGGTGGGTTACCCCTGGTTCGGACTGGTTCGCAAGAACCGGTAGTAAAACCGGTGGAAGGCCCCGTCCACTGCCCCGGATGTCATCATCGGCGATCTGCGCATGCGCAGTAGCGATCCCATTGCAAACCGGTAGTAAAGGTAAGTAGAACCCACCCCTGGTTCAGATGCTCACAGTTTGAATGTCCCTTTTCTATGAAATGGAGGCAGGGCTAGAGATATTATAACTCTACATTTTCTTCTGCAAGAAAATATGAAGCAGCTCAGCCAATTCCAGCACGTGCTGGGATTTTAGACTTTCCCAAATTCAATCTAAACAACCCCGCTTGCAGTGCCATCCGGGAAAACGAGATAAAAATCTGTCTTTATGGAATGATGTTTCGAGCGGTGGAAAACAAAATTGCCCCACTGTTCCCCAGCTCTCCAAATAAGGTTAGGATGATCCGATAATCAAAAGTCCAAATACTTTGATTTCTATAACTTACCCTGCCTCTGTACGTGTAGGTGTGCTTTATTTATTCATTTATTTTGCAAATTCTCACTCCCAACCATCCTAGAGGGGGTTAAAAACTGGACCCAACTGAGTTTATGCACCGGCACCTTTTAAGCTTTCCCAGAGTAAATCCCAAAACCTTGTATTTTTTTGTGTTTTGTTTTTTATAGAAAGAGAAGAAATGGGAGAAAAGTTAAAGCATTGGTGCATTTCTTCCCCTGAACACACAGAAGGGGGGGGGGGGGGAAGGAAGCTGATTTCCTTTCAAAAGGCTGGAAATCATTGCAGCAGAACCAGAAAAGGGAGCAAGGTCTTACCTTCTAAGGGAGGGAAGACAGAAAACAGCTGGAGTTTAAAGGCACCTGAAGAGAGTTTTGGATGGAATCCTGGTTGGTAGTAATTGAAAGGACCGCTGACATTCCACGAAAGGGACCCTGGTGGTGCTGTTGCTAAAAATAGATTTGGATGGTCTTGAAGGAACTGAGGCTCTGCTTAGAAAAAGAGAGGGGAATTTTAAAGGCACAGAAGAAGCTTTCTGGGAAGTGGAACGGGAGGATGGCTCTGTGTTGCTTTGGAATAGTGTTTCTCAGTTTGACAACTTTAAGATTGAGGGGGGGGACTTCAACTCCCAGAATTCCCCAGCCAGCCATGCTGGCTGGGGAATTCTGGGAGTTGAAGTCCCCTCCCCCCACCATCTTAAAGTTGCAGAATTTTGAGAAACCCTGGTTTAGGAAAGATAGATGGAGAGATTGTGAGGTGAAAATATGAGCGAATGGGATTAAGCCAGATCTAGGGCAGAGGTGGGTTTCACATAATGTTACCACCAGTTCGCCACGCTCCGAAAATGTAAGTGTGCATGCGCCTTTTGCGCATGCGGCCTGCTTGTGTGTGGTGGCTTGCACACATGCACACAGCTTAGAAAACATGGCTAAATAGGACAGCATAGCACCACAGGTCCCCACTACTGGTTCGCCCGAACCGCTCCGAACCGGCTGAATACCATCTCTGATCTAGGGGCATTTTTCTACTTCTTGGAACTTGCAGAGTCTTCTTGCAGCCTGCCATAAAACCGTGTAGTGTGAGGGATGAATTTAATGCAGTGTTTCTGCCTGGTTGGGAAATTCTGGGGGTTGAAACGTACACATCTTAAAGTGGCCAAGTTTGAGAAACACCAATCTAACCTTAGACAGGCAGAACTTTCTGAAAATGTGGGATATTTCCTCCTTGTTCTGCTGTCACCTGTAGCATTGTTCAAAATGTTTCGCAGAAGGCTGGCAGCTTATGGAGCAGATTGGAAACCATGCAATTCTACTCAGCCTATGAACTGAGATGGCATCCAGTCATTTAGGGTTCTGCCCAAGCAATGGATCGAACTGGCACTTCTACCAACAAGCCAGGTGTGGAGCTTTGCTATCATCCAGGTTGCTTTTATTTTGGGGGTCATTGGTGGCTCCCTGAAATCAAAAAGTTGCCCTGGTTAGCTTTCTTGTACCTGTCAGACTCTCTGACCCCACTTGCCATTTTAAAAATATTATTTAAGTACGGGAAGCTGACATGCAGCCAAGTAAGTTGGCCCTTTTAATGAGCCGTGGCGGTGCAGTGGTTACAACACAGTACTGCAGGCTAACTCTGCCGACTGCTTGCAGTTCCGTTTTTACCGGCTCAAGTCTGACTCCGCCTTCTATCCTTCCTTATTGGGGGTGATATGCTGACTCTGCAAATCACTTAGAGTGGGCTGTAAAATACAATGAAGCTGTATATAAGTCTAAGTGTTATTGCTATTCTGAGGATTGGGGGAGCTTGTGAGATCACCCACAACAGGTTGGCTGGCTCCTCAGGCTCCTCAAACTAACTCTTCCCCCAGATATGTATTCCATCTGTCTGCCTTTTATATTCTTTCTTCCAGTATATCAGGGGTGTCAAACTGTGTTGTGGCCTGCCAGCGGCCTGCACGGACTGTGGCTGATCCCAACAATGAGGAGGTGTCGCACCAGCAGCCTGTTCAGCCGGCACTCGAGTCGGACAGCGAGGAGGCTGAAGAAGATGTGGTGCCAGAGGCAGAGACTCAGCCAGGGCCTTCAGAACCTCCAGAGGCTCCTTCAAGTGAAGAGCGTGAAGTGGAGGAGCCTCTTCTCAATGCACAGGCACGCAGGGCTGCCAAAAGGCAGGAGTGGTTACTCAGGAGGAGGTCTCCTGGAGTGTAAGGCTTGGGGCTAATTGGCCACTCCCTTAGCCTATTTAAGTTTGCACACAGCTGGCAAACGTTGCAGGAAACAACGCATGTTCGTCTGGTCGGTCGCTGAGCATTTGAGAGTAAAGTTTCCCTGCACTTCCCTGGTTTCCAGGCTAATTGCCAACTATTGTAAGCCTTTATCTAATCTTTGGAATTTCTGGCAGACTGTTAAGGACATTTTTAGTAATAGCCTGCATTTGAAAAAGGCTGTGTTTGGAGTAAACGGAGTTGTTCGGAGTTTTGTGTGTGCTACATTTCTTGGGTTCCATAGCTGGGGCAGAACAAACTGGTACCCATGGACCGGATGTGTCATGTGCTGGCCACGCCCATCCCAGTTCTGCGAAAGGGAGAAACATTATGAAATGTCACATGGGTGGGTTCTACTTACCTTTACTACTGGTTCGCATCGTGCCCACGCAGGCGCGCTCGCTTTGCTTGCGCGCAGATCTACTTTGATGACGTCTGGGTCATTGGGCAGAGTCTCCCACTGGTTTTACTACCGGTTCTTGCGAACTGGTCTGAACCAGGGGCAACCCACCACTGGTGATGACAATGTGACACAGAGAGTTTGACACCCGCGCAGTATATATTCTGCATTCTGTGAATGCACTGGTGCTTTTCCCCCCCTCTCCTTCGAAGTTTGTTCCTGCAAACCTTTTAATCCTTGACTTACAACTATTGGTTTAGCGACTGTTTGAAGCTACAATGTGATTGAAAAAAGTGACTTACAATCAGTTCTCGCACTTATAACCAAAACTCAGGGGAGGGGGTTACATGTATTTACAATAGCTGCAGCATCCTGAAGTCATGTAATTGCCATTCGTGATCTCCCTAGCTGACTACCAACAAGCAAAGTCAATGGGAGAAGCCAAATTCTCTTAACGATCAAGCGGTTCACTTAACAATTGCAGTGCTTCACTTAAAGCAGAGGTCTTCAAACTTAGCAGCTTTAAGACTTGTGGACTTCAGCTCCCAGAATTCTCCAGCCAGCATAGCTGGCTGGAGAATTCTGGAAGTCCACAAGTCTTAAAGCTGCCAAGTTTGAGGACCCCAGACTTAAAGCCATGGCAAAAAAAAAAAAAAGGCTGTAAAATCAGGCATCACTCATTTAAGACCTGCCTTGCTTAGCAATGGAAATTCTGGCCCCCATTGTAAGTTGTAAGGACCACCTGTAGATTGCTGATTTAAATGTTGCCCTTATAACTCTGTGATATCCGCACACAATCATTGGAAGACATAGCAACATTGTACGAAGTAAACAAGAAGACAGAAACCAGTTTGCTTTCTATATATTTGGTAAAGCCAGGGGTGGGGTCTAAATTTTTTTACTACTGGTTCTGTGGGCGTGGCTTATTTTGTGGGCATGGCTTGATGGTCATGTGACAATTCTTTAGGATTTAACAGAGGTACTGGTTTACCAGGCTTTTAACTGCTTGCAGAGCTGTACCGGTCTAATAATCAGTTATTTTTGCAGGCACTGGTCTACCACCAAACTGCCTTTTACCACTGATCAGCTGTAGGGCGGCCCTTTGAAGCTCCAAGAATTTAAACAGTTTTTTTCCCTCTAGCCATCAGCTGGGACTCAGGAGGCAGCAATAGATTGGGGGTGGGGCCAAATAAAAGGTAAGAATAACGCGGGGGGGGGGGGGGGGGGGGCGGGGGGGGGGGCAGAACCGGTTCAGTGACATCATATCGTCACCACTACCGGCTTGGCAGAACCGGGCAGAACCAGGAGGAACCCACCACTGGGTAAAGCATGTTAGTTCATTTGTTATAAATAAGTTCAACCACCGCATAGTATATTAATCAGCTGGAAGGGACTTGGGAGGTCTTCTAGTCCAACTCCCTGCTCAAGCAGGAGTTGGACTTGCCACTTTCAGACAAGTGGCTGTCCAGTCTCTTCTTTAAAACCTTCAGTGATGAAGCACCCACAACTCTGAAGGCAAGCTGTTCCACTGGTTAATTGTCTTCACTGTTACGAAGTTTCTCCTTAATTCCAGTTTGTTTCTCTCCTTGATTAGTTTCCATCCATTGTTTCTTGTTTTGCCTTCTGGTGCTTTACAAAATAAGTTGATCCCTTCCTCTTTGTGACAGCCCCTCAAATATTGAAATACTGTTATCATGTCACCCCTAGTCCTTCTTTTCTCCAGACTAGCCATACATATTATGTACCCAGTAGGTTTTTAACTAACCTGATTGGTTATATTGTATGAATTAAGCTTACATATGAACCTACAGTACATACAGTAGTGGCCAAAATTGTGGAAACCTTTTAAGATTTTATAGAAATTTTAGGATTTTCTAGAAATTATAACAATATTTTATTTCTAAAATAACACCAAACGTTTTTGGAGTAGTACCATAAAATTACATATCAATGGAAAGATAATTTAATCAAGAATGTAATGCAATAACTTTTATGAAGGATTTTCTATTAGAATAGCAGTTACAGTATAAAGAAGAAAAGTGAAACACGTAGAAAAAATGAGATATACAAAAATTATCACCATAGAAAAAACGAGATATACAAAAATTATCACCATAGAAAAAATGAGATATAAAAAAATTATCACCATGTCAGTAATAGTTGGGTAGCCTTTAGCATGAATTACGGCCTTACAATGCCTTCCCATGGAGTGAACCAAGTCTTTTAATTCTGCAGCTGTTATAATGTGAAACCAAGATTGAATGATTGCTTCTATTAACTGGGTTTTATTGCTGGGTTGCTTCTGACTAACAAGTTTCTTTAGTCAGATCCATAGATTTTCAATTGGGTTAAGATCTGGGCTATTCCCAGGCTATTCTAGCAGTGGAATAGAATTATCTTGAAACTCCCCACAAAAATAGTTGTGTTATTAGCCATCAAACCTCAAAAATACACTTTTCCCAAAATGTTTCCACAATTTTGGCCACTACCGTAGAGCTAAGGAACACTCCCTCCCTCCCCAAAAAAACCACCTCCTTTTTTCTAGACTTGGATGTTTATGTGGCTCTGCTCTCAGTGTCATGAATTAGTTGTCTGGTGGGTGATTATCAAACTCATCCAGGGCTGATATTTGATTATTGCTGCACTTTGTACATTCTTTAGGAAATCTACTTTGCTGGCTGAAGAATAATAGAGAATATGCCTAGCTATATATCCTCATTATAGCTTGGGATAATGGATAGACCTGGCTAAGGTTCCTGTCTGTTTTGAGGAATATCTCAAAGTAAAACATTTGATATAGTTATAGCTATTTCTTGTTTTCCTACAGGAAAGTCAATACTTCATTAAGGACCCATCATAAATTACAGTTCTGGATATGCCGGAAGGCCATATTTTATAAAATTGATCATTGGAATACCGAGGTGTTTGAATATATCTGTTCTGACCTAGGCTTCCTGAGTCATTAAAACACATGAGTAGTCCCAAAAACCTCTTTTATTGCAACAGCTGTGAATTCTGTTCATTCACAGAAGAGTCCCAATCAGTTATAAAGAGTCCTTCGGGATAAGGCTGATAATCACCCACCTTTATCTCCCTTGACATGCTGCCAAAGATAATTGGCAAAGCCACATGGAGTCTAGAATCAAACAGAGCTTCAGGCTTTAAGCTGAACAGAATGAACAAACGTTGCTTCCTGCAAAGGCCCACGTGCCTTTGCTCCTCTTTTAAGTCTTATGGGAGGGGCCAATCACCTCCCAGCCCTACTCCCGAGTTGTCCCTTTTGTTTTAGCTGTTCTCACCTTCTGGCAGCTCTGTGCATGCGCGCACTGGGAACAGGCTCCCCCTGTTCCTCTGCCTTGCTTAGGTCCAACTCTGGAGGCTCTGGAGGCAGCATGTACCTCCCAGATGGCCCTTTTTCTGCCTTCCCCCAGACTCCAGGACTGGCCCATGGTCCTCCCCAGCCTCCTCACTGTCCGACTCTGCTGCCAGCTCCGCAGGCTGCTGGCGGACTACAACAATATCCAACAGATAGCTAAGGGTTTAACAAAGAAACAATCCCAATGCTGTGACAATCCGGCATAATCCAGGGAACATGAAGTATGCTAGTTAAATCAGTGTTTCTTGACCTCAGCAACTCTAAGAGGTATGGGCTTCAATCCCCAGAATTCCCCAGCCAGCATACTGACTGAGGAATTCTGAGAATGGAAGTCCATGCATCTTAAAGTTGCTACGATTAAGAAATATTGGGATAAGCAGATGGGAAGGGCTCTACATCTACACGTAGTCTTCCACTTACAACAGTTCGCTTAGTAACCATTCAAAAGTTACAACAGCATTGAAAAAACCTGAGTTATGACCAGTGGTGGGATTCAAATAATTTAACAACCGGTTCTCTGCCCTAATAACCAGATGGCTAGGTGTGGCTTGATGGTCATGTGACCATGTGGGCGTGGCCAACTCAACGTCACTCACATCGATGGGCGCTTCACTGTAGCTATTATAATGTAATAATGGTTAACCAGAGAGGCAGTTTCTGTAAGCAGGGAATAAAGATTAGGCTAGAAATAACACCAGAATGTTTCCTTCCTGCCTTCCTTACAGGATTAGTCCTGTAAAGTGGGAAAAAACAAAATAAGATTTCTTCCAACAACCGGTTCTCCGAACTGCTTAGAAAGTTAACAACCGGTTCTCCCGAATAGATGCGAACTGGCTGAATCCTACCACTGGTTATGACTATTTTTCACCTTGATGACCATTTCAGCATTCCCATGATCACGTGATTTCCATTTGGATGCTTGACAACTGACCCACATTTATGACGGTTGCAGTGTCTCGGGGTCATATGTTTACCTTTTGCGACCTTCTGACAAGCAAAATCAATGGGGAATCCAGATTCGCTTAACAACCGTGCTACTAATTTAACAACGGCGGTCTTTCAGTGAAGAAATGTGGCAAGAAAAGTCGTAATGTAGGGCAAAACTCGCTTAACCAATTTCTCACTTAGCAGCATAAATTTTTGGGCTCAACTGTGGTCGTAAGTGGAGGACAACCTGTACTGTCTTTCTAAACTGCTCCTCATGAGAGTCTTCATATACCCAATATCTGGCTTGTCTAATACAGGTAGTCCTCAATTTACAACAATTCACTTAGTAACCAATGTTACAATAGCACTGAAAAAAGTGACTCATGGCCATTTTTCACACTTAGGACCGTTGCAGCATCCTCCTGATCGCATGATCAAAATTTGGATGCTTGGCAACTGACTCATATTTATGATGGTTGCAGTGTCCTGGCATATACAAAGACATAAAAACAGATCAGAATAATTGTAAAAAGCTAAAAGATACTGTATAAAACAAACACAAACACACACATGTACACACATACACACCAGAGGTGGGTTTCAGCAGGTTCTGACGAGTTCTGGAGAACCGGTAGCGGAAGTTTTGAGTAGTTCGGAGAACCGGTAGTAAAAATTCTGACTGGCCCTGCCTCCATCTATTCTCTGCCTCCTGAGTCCCAGCTGATCGGGAGGGAATGGGGATTTTGCAGTAACCTTCCCCTGGATTGGAGAGGGAATGAAGATTTTACAGTATCCTTCCCCTGCCACACCTACCAAGCCACATCCACAGAACCGGTAGTAAAAAAAATTTCAAACCCACCACTGACACACACACACACACACACACTTATTCTGATCTCTGTTTATTATTTCTAACTGACTCTACCCCAACCTCCTTATGCTGATTTTTGACTGTAATAAAGATCCGATGATGATAGGTCTAGAAATTGTCCAAATTGGAAAATGCTTTTTTATTTTTAGAATGGAGTGCAGAAGTATGAAATGTCCATCACTTCTTTAAAATGATAGGAGGATTGAGATGGACATATCTTAATTTCCTGCCTCTGCTAATTAGGGATAGACTCATTGGCAGGTTGGCTCAGTTTCTGCCTTCTCTGCTAATGAAACTGGAGCATCCAACTAGAATTTGCATTTGTCTACACCCCAAAATTTTCATGGTAGTGGAAGTTGCTACATTTACCTTTGTAATCTTTCCAATTCAGGTGCTACACACCATTGTGTACAACTTGCAATGATTAAACCTCAACCTAACCACACCAGAATCCCTTCCCAAAGTTTGCACTTCTGCAGAGGTCTGGATCTTCTTCATATTCTCTACAAACCAGATAAGCATTTACAGGCAGTCCTCGACTTACAACAGTTCGTTTAATGACCATTTGAAATGACCGTTTGAAATTGGACAACCATTTGTCTGAAATGGTATAGGGTTTCCTGCCTCTGTCCCGTCCCGTCCCGTCCCGTCCCGTCCCGTCCCGTCCCGTCCCGTCCTGTCCCGTCCTATTCCATTCCATTCCATTCCATTCCATTCCATTCCATTCCATTCCATTCCATTCCATTCCATTCCATTCTATTCTATTCCATTCTATTCCATTCCATTCCCCATTCCTCAATTTCTATTCTATTCTGTTCTGTTCTGTTCCATTCCGTTCCATTCCCTATTCTACTCTACTCTACTCTACTCTACTCTACTGTACTCTACTCTACTCTACTCTACTCATTCCATTGTTCTGTTCTGTTCTGTTCTGTTCTGTTCTGTTCTGTTCTGTTCTGTTCTGTTCTGTTTTGTTCTGTTCTGTTCCAATATGCACCCAAAAATTGTGAGCAGAATATGATTGCTGTCAGACTGGAAGTGACCTTTGAACAGCATAAAGCAAAACTACCACCCACCTTGAGCACTGCAGTCTCCTGAGTTCATTGGAGGACAATGCCAAATCCATTGATCAAACTTAAAAAAAGAATCATTTCCCCCCCACCCCCAAACTGTATAGCAATGTTGCAAGAAACAAGAGAGAAAGAGAGAGAT
The DNA here is from genome assembly GCA_012654045.1 of Ptyas mucosa. Lineage (NCBI taxonomy): Eukaryota > Metazoa > Chordata > Lepidosauria > Squamata > Colubridae > Ptyas > Ptyas mucosa. Next base: position 16,406,672 of record WNWU01000013.1, read on the forward strand.
GTTTCTCCCGCAGCAGTCAATCCTATGGCACTGGATTAGAAGCCATAAATAATTGGTTGCCTGACAAACATAAAGATTGTGCTGTTGTGTTGGTGGAATTTAAAATTGGAGGTCTGAACTTTAAGAAGTCAGCTGTCCCTGAGCTGTGTCTCTTAGAGGATTTAAGCAATTTAAGATCCAGGGCTTAGTTATCTGCTAAACTTTGCAGGAGCGCCATCCTCTTAACTCGCAACCACTAAATTATACACCTGGCAAAATCCCTTTGATCATGATTTAAAATCTGAAGCGATTGTTCAGGCCCCATTTCCTCCATCGTTTCCATTTGCTGCATTGACACGGATTGATTTGCATCTTGGCTGTCAGGGAGGCCCAATTAAGAATTGGCTGGGTCTGGGAGAAGACTCAAGAAGAATTATATTTTGCAAAAGGATCCGTTAGGCCTGTACATCTGAGGAGTGTCAGCATATCTAGTAAAGCAGCCTCAGTAGGAAACCTTACGAATGAATTGCTTTAAGTCACCTAATGTCAAAACCTAGGAACCAAGAGTTGGAAAAAATGTCCATCTGGGTTCAGTTCCAAGTGGGGAGAAAGACACTGGAAACATGGAGGCTGCTTGGAAAGCTGGTTTAATGGAGCAGAACCACCAAGCACATGGTCCTGGTGCAGTTGAACACATGGAGTGAAGTGTGAGTGTTATTTATACCTTCTCTTGGGCTTTGAACTTGGGCTTCCTGTTCCTGTGGCAAAGGCAGATGTTCTATTGGTTGCTGTAGGGGTCATGCGCAAATCCTAGGAATTTGTCTGAGATAAGTCTGGTTGAACTGTGCTGGGTGATGTAATACTGTATCCCCAGATGCCATGTGGTGAGAGCTAAATAATCCTATTATATCCTGGAGGGGCATGTCTTAATCCCATCACCCTAGAGCTGGGGTCTTTTGTTTTGTAGCTAGGCTGGCCCAGTCGTAATGTGCACCAAATATCTGTATATTTGGTAGAAGGATTTGATTCCCCTGCTTAAGGGGTCATAAAATGAGCCCAAACTGAAATGAGCCATTGAAAGAAGTGTGCGTATGTGTGGATTTCTGTACCTCATGCTATCCAAGCTTGGCATGACACGTGGATACACATGATTTGGTTAAGCATATTTAGGCATACATCTATATCAGGGGTGGATTCTACTTATCTTTACTACCAGTTCACAATGGGATCGTGAGTGCACCTTGCTTCTGCACATGCGCAGAAGCAAGGCACATGCGCAGATTGCTGATGACGACATCCAAGGTGGTGGGCGGGGCCTCCCGCCAGTTTTACTACCGGTTCTTGCGAACCAGTCCAAACCGGGGGCAACCCACCACTGATCTATATCTACACACACAGTCTCTCTCTCTCACACACACACACTCACATAAAATCTCATCTTTTTGGTAAATCCATGCAAAATTGAATAACACATACTTTTTAAAAGGGTTGAAAGACTTAAAATTGAAGATGGAAAGGTGATCTGGCAGGAAAATCAATAGCAAAATACTGTGGGATGGGGGATTACAAAAACACCTGGGAAGACTCAGCCATTAGACAGATGTTGGGAAGTTGCTGGCGGACTGGTAGGAAGACAATTCGATCCAACAGATTGGGCATCCTGCAAATCCCATCAGCCAAATGTCAACTCTGAAGCTGGCCTGACCGAGGCCATCTTGGAGGTTTCAGTGTTGCCACAATGATGCTGGGGGATGGGAGGGGGAGGAGAATAGAGATAGTTGGGGTTTTGTAGACAAAAGTTTCCCCTGAGAACCAAGGACATTCCCACAGGCAGCTGAAGAGAGGAGGAGTGACGTTTCCAAGCAACCGGACACCATCTTGATTGGATCATGTGACTGATTGTTTTGGGGGGGAAAACTTTTACTTTCAATTAGGTAAAAACTGCGGGGACTTTTAGAGTTGGTTTTCACCAATCTGGGCCAATATGATATATCCAATAAATTCATTTTTGAGGAAACTGCTTGCCTCGGAGTTCTGTTTGCTATGGGTGTATTGCTTAGAACCCTGACACCAAAGAGTGTTTGCTGGCTGGGACTAGAAGACGAGTGTTTTCTGCAGTGGTCCCTGCTTTGAGGTATATCCTCCCCTTGGAGATCAGAAAGGCCTCAACCCTGTTGAAATTTCCTAAGGCTTTGAAAACGTATCTGTGTTCCTGACCTTGGGGGTGTTGAATGTGTTAAGGGCTCCCTTTCTTGGCTGCTGTGTATATTTAATTCAGATATTTTTATTGTCTTTTTATTGTTTTTATACGTTTGCAATTGTAAGCCAGGCAGAGTCATTGATTGAGATAGACGACTACAGAAACTGAACGAATGAATGAGACAATGGGAAGATCAGCGGTGAGGTTTTATATTAAAATATATTTTATTCTTTATATTGTTTCCATCTTCCCTTAAAACATTAACAGAATCCACAACGGTCTGAGAATCAGTGTTTCCGCTAGATAATTGAGAGTCAAGCTGAAACTAAATTAATCAAGTAAAAATCGCAAACGGGGGGGGGGGGGGGGGAATCCTTTATCTAATCTTTCTCAAACTCCCAAACAAGTTACCCAGACCTAATCCACATATCAAAGGATAAAGTCTGCAAACACAAATAGAGTTAATTAAATTAGGTCTCCCTGCGGAACTGCGTGTTCACAAGAATAAACATCATGGACACACACACACACACACGCACACACACCTTTCAAGTGTCATCCTAGAATCAGCACTTGGACACTTAGACCAGTAGTGAAATCCAATTTTTTTTAACTACCAGTTCTGTGGGCGTGGCTTGGTGGGCATGGTGGGGGAAGGATATTGCAAAATCTCCATTCCCACCCCACTCCAGGGGAAGGATGTTGCAAAATCTCCATTCCCACCCCACTTCAGGGGAAGGATACTGCAAAATCTCCATTCTCAGCCGACTCTGGGGCCAGCCAGAGGTGGTATTTGCCAGTTCTCCAAACTACTCAAAATTTCCACTATTGGTTCTCCAGAACCTGTCAGAACCTGCTGGATTTCACCCCTGATTTAGACACAGAACAAGCTCCCCTATAAAAGTCTGTTGCTGTACCCCATTTCTCTGCAGCTGCCCCTGAAGGCAAACTCTTTGCTTTTAGGAATAAATATTTCTCCTTTCCTCACTGCTGTCTGGGTCTCATTTTTATTTATTCTTGTGTGACCTCGGCTCGAGTTGGAGCCCCAAATTATTCTTCTGAAAGCTTACTTGTAAGAAAATTGGTGGCGGCAGCATCAGAAATATCTTAAAATGATCAAGGGATTTGGTCAGGTCAATTGTTGTTAAATTTAGTTAAGAATCTCTGTTGTGTATTGTGTTCCTAAACCCCTTCAGGTAGTTTACAGTTTGATCTATTGTGCAAAAGCGGAAAACAGATTAATTTAGGACTGGAATGAAGTGAGTTGAGCAAGTGAAGTCATTATATCTGCTCCAGTGATAACAACTGATTAGGCTGTTGTACGGTGATGTTGATGTTTCATTTTATGTAGTGTGAACGTCCATTGTATATAGTTGTGCAAAGCCAAGATATGCATCTGCAGAGCATTCTATTTTAAAACCAAATATTCTATTACAGCATTACCTCTATTTTCTAAGCCAATCCCCTGACGGGGTGATTGGGTTTGATGCATGTTTTTTTGAAGGCCCTAGCCTTGTAAAGCTGCATTAATCATAACGGTAGAGACAATTATTTTTTAAGAAACAATGATTCAGCTGACAACCTCCTTGCATGATAATTTTAAAGGCTCCATTATTCACAAAACAATTATTATGGGCCAAGAGGATTCAGTGGAATAAAATAAGCACAGGGTTTGTGATTTCCATTAAGAGCAGCAAATACTATAAAGGTAAAGGTAAAGGATCCCCTTGCACATATGTGTTAGTTGTTTTTGACTCTAGGGGGCAGTGCTCATCTCTGTTTCAAAGCCAAAGAGCTGTCCGAAGACGTCTCCGTGGTTATGTGGTCGGCATGACTAAATGCCAAAGGCGCAAGGAATGCTGTAACCTTCCCACCAAAGGGGGTCCCTATTTTTCTACTTGCATTTTTTACGTGCTTTCGAACTGCTAGGTTGGCAGAAGCTGGGACAAGTAATGGGAGCTCACCCCGTTACGCAGCACTCGGGAATCGAACCGCTGAACTGCCGACCTTTCGATCGACAAGCTCAGCATCTTAGCCACTGAGCCACCACCTTCCTAGCAAATACTATAGAAGGAGAGAAAAGACAAAGTGACTGAATGGCTTTGAGAAGGAAGCAAACTGTACTTTAACACCTTTTAAATTGTCTTAATTATGGAATAAGCTTTAATTATATCAACAATTTGTTTCACCTAGATTAGGGGTCAGCAACCTGCGGCTCTGAAGCCGCATGTGGCTCTTTCACCCCTCTGCTGCAGCTCCCTGTCACTCAAAATATGCATCACAACTGCCAATGTGCGACACCCACCGGCATGCGATTTATTGAGCTTTTCAACCCCAAGGAGGCCAACCATGGATAAATCCAAGAAAAGAAAAGTTTCAGAAGAAAACAGAACATTTAATTCAACTACATATGCTAGTTTTGTGGCCGCTCAAGAAATAGTCAGGCACGGGAAGGGTTTTGTGGCTCCTGGTGTTTTCTTTTCTGTGGGAAACGGGTCCAAATGGCTCTTTGAGTGTTTAAGGTTGTAGACCCCTGACCTAGATGCAGTAGTGGGATTCAAATAATTTAACAACCGGTTCTCTGCCCTAATGATTTCTTCCAACAACCAGTTTGCCAAACTGCTCAGAAAGTTAACAATCGGTTCTCCCGAAGTGGTGCGAACTGGCTGAATCCCACCACTGCCTAGATGGCAGTGTGGGGGGTGGGGAGTGGGGAGTGGGGCTCACCGTAATGAATATTGTTTTTGCTTCCTCACTTGTGAGAAGTAGGTGAGTTTGGGATGAAAAATATCAGCCCATCAAATAGTGAGGAGAAAGAATAACGAATATACAGTATATGCCAAAATCCACAGCATGTATTTTTCCAATAGACTTTGTGTGTATCAAAAAGGAGGAAATGCTTTAATAAAATTCATGGGAAGCTGAACACAGCACCTTTCCACTCTTCATTAAAGCAGGTTTACTTCTCTCATGCTTTGGAGGAAAGGAAAGAGTGATATTGGGTTGGAAAGAATATATGAGGTGTCCAAGAGGTGCCCCACAGGTCAGGGATGGTGTATGGTAGGCGATAACACTAGCAATAGCACCTAGACTTATATACAGCTTCACAGTGCTTTACAGCCCTCTCTAAGCGGTTTACTAATATCAGCCATATTGCTCCCAACAATCTGGTCCTCATTTTACTGACCTTGGAAGGATGGAAGGTTGAGTCAATCTCAAGTCCCATCAGGATCAAACTCCAGGCTGTGGGCACAGTTTGCCCGCAATACTGCATACTAACCAAGGTTCCACCATGACCTTTAGGTGGGATACAGGTTGGAAACAGCGCATAGGGACACATAAGAGGTGCCATGGGTCAGGGAAGGTAAGTGGGGGATAATGTGGGTCAGGGAGGGTATGCAAGAATTGCTGCATGGGTCAGGGAAGGCACACAGAGAGTGGCACGAATCACCCACAGGGAGGTGGGTCATGGGAGTGTCGGGGGGCCATGGCCAGGAAGCATGATGGAGGTTCCCTTCTCTTCCCTTCCCTTCCCTTCCCTTCCCATCCCATCCCATCCCATCCCATCCCATCCCATCCCATCCCATC
>WNWU01000013.1:16412448-16451650 GCA_012654045.1 Ptyas mucosa
CCCATCCCATCCCATCCCATCCCATCCCATCCCATCCCATCCCATCCATCCCCTCCCCTCCTCTCCCCTCCCCTCCCCTCCCCTCCCATCCCATCCCATCCCATCCATCTCATCCCATCTGGCAGGTAAATGATTACTGCTGGCTCGGGAAGGGAGGAAGGGATTATGTGACTGGCTGGGAAACTGTCATAGAACATTGAAAATGAAGTTCACGTGACTGCTGCAGCATCACAGAAATTGCCAGTAGCTGTCAAGGTGATATGTCAGCCTTGGAGGCCATCTTTTTCTTTGGATCTTCAGGGCTGCCACCAGGGATGGGTTCTACTTACCTTTACTACCAGCTCGCAACGGGAGCACGTGTGCAGAAGTTTCTGCGCATGCGCAGATCATCAATTATGACGATCCGGGTGGGTGGACGGAGCCTCCTGCTGCTTTTACTACCGGTTCCAAAGAACCGAACAGAACTGGGAGCAACCCACCACTGGCTGCCACACTTGGTGTTGTGGGAAATTGGGAGGGGGGGTTGCGTGGAGTTGTAAAGATATCTAGCCATAATAACATTCTTTTCTCTGGGAGTCAAGGACGTTCAGCCTGCAACTGGAGTGGTGTGACTGGGAGGCATCTCCAGTTAGGACGGTGGATTCATTGGACCATGTGATGGACATGTGGGTTCAGGGGAAGGGACTTGGACTTTATTTTGAGTGGGGGAAAACCCAGGAAGTTTTCAGATTTGGGTTTTCCCAGATGTGGCAATATGACATCTCTCATAAAGTGGAACTTTGAGGAACGATATTTAAAATCCACATCCCAATTCCCCCTTCCCTCCCCCTGTAAGTTCGTTGGCAAGCTGAGAAGCAGTAAAAGTGAAACAGCATGAGTACCTTTCGAAGCTTGACAGCAGCACTGAAACAGTTACAACTTCCCTAAATTTTATTTCTTCAGGAATCATGGGTCCCAGATTTTGGACACATTCTGTAAATCAGTGGTCCCCAACCTTTCCAGCTTGACGGCCTGGCCTGGCCTGACGTGAGGGGGGAGGGAGGAATGTGATGGCAGGCACATGCCCGTGTGCACTGCTCCATTTGTGTGAGCAGTGAGCACATGCATCATCCAGTTGCATGATCAGAGCTTCACACGTGCTTGTACTCATGCGTGAAGCCCCATTTGTACTTGCCCACTATTCACTCCCGTGGCCCAATTTTAAACAGGCCTCAGCCTGGTAGTGGGCTACGACCCAGGGGTTTGAGACCCCTGCTGTAAATTAATGCATTTGGGGCAGTGGTGGGTTGCCCCCGGTTCACACCGGTTCTATACAACCAGTAGTAAAACTGGCGGGAGGCTCCGCCCACTGACCCCGATGTCATCAAAACACTTCTGAGCATGCATGTGGCCCCACTGTGAACTGGTAGTAAAGGTAAGTAGAACCACCCCTGATTTGGGGTACTTTGATTCCAAAGTTGTTGCCCTATGATGCACTGTTTTCGTCAGTTAAAGGTCACGGCAACAAGAGTTATAGCATATTTAGATGGATAATAACTAATACGGAGACAAGAGATTGTATTTTCCAAATACGTCCCTCAGGATTCGTGGGGAAAGGCATGCTCTATTTCCTATTGAATTTTAAAAAAAATATTGGCATGTAAAATGAGTCTTGTATTCCTGCATTGGTATCATTCTGATTTTCAGTTTGAATTGTTGTCATTAAGATAAAGCTTTTTTCTGCACACAAGAAAGTGAAGAGGTGCTTATAATTAACAGTATCTTGCGTCTTATTGGCTCTAGAGGAAGAGGAAACAATCTTTGGAAGCTCCTCCTGTGTGTGGAAATATTAACATGGCAGCTTGGTGAAAAATCGGTTTGATAGCAGCTGGAAGAAATTTTGCGTAGGAGACGTCTGAGGGATTTCGGCTTTCAATCCCCCGATCTGGCTTCTGAATTACAGCGGAAGCTGATGAGCTACACTGCCATATATGAATCAAACTGTGGTTCCGTATCAGGATTGGCAACATTCTCCAGGATTTAGAGTACCCTTGGACTTTTGCCCCAACCGGTTCCACGAATGCCAGCAGCAACTGAAATGGGAAGCTTTTGCAAGCTAACCGTAAATGCTTGGCTATTGTTTAGAAGCTCCTCTCTGAATATTCCATCAAGCAGCAGCTGGCGCTTCCAAACTATGCCCTTCCAGAATTGATTCATATATCTTCCTCCAGGAAGTTACCTTCTAAGGAGTTACGCCCCTTTGTTCACCAATAAATCTGACACATTGGTACGGGATCCAATTGCAGATTTTAAAAAACAGGCATTTGTTTTAATTACTTCTGGGGTGGGCGAGAAGGAAACCTTGGGAGGCATTTCATGCTGCAAAGTCATGATAGAAAGCCGTAAACAATATCCCAATCAAAGAACCGCTAACTTAGACAGTCAAATAGTAAACAACACAGCCCAATCAAGGAACCACCGAGAACAGTCCCACCAGAACTCACAGGGCAGGGTTTATTAAACAGAAAGCAAACCACGTGTGGGTTCCACTTACCTTTACTACTGGTTCGCAACAGGAGCGCACGTGTGCACAGATCGCCAGTGATGACATCAGGGCAGGTGGGCAGAGCCTCCCGCCACCATTACTACCGGTTCGCAAGAACCGGACCGAACCTGGAGCAACCCACCACTTGAGCAAACCCCAGCCTTCCTAGCACTGATGATGTTATTTAGTTGGGTAATGAAATGTCCGTAAAAACAAAAAACAACCAAGCTCAGAGAGCAGCAAGGATCCCACAGAAATTGGAGCTGTAGAAAAGGACTTGCTACCTTCAACCTCAGCTTAACCTCCCTGTGGGTGTTTGTCAAAGATGATTAAGGGGCTGAGGCTAAAACATATGAGGAACGGTTGAAGGAACTCAGTATGTACAGTGAAAGGAAGGACTAGGGGTGACATGATAGCAGTGTTCCGGTATTTGAGCGGCTGCCACAAGGAAGAGGGGATCAACTTATTCTCCAAAGGACCTGAAGGAAGGACAAGAAATAATATGTGGAAATTTATCAGAGAGAGATCCATCTAGAACAAAGAAGAAATTTCCCAACGCTGAGAACGATTAACCAGTGAAATGGTTTGCCTCCAAAACTTCTGAGTGCTCCATCGATGGAGATTTTTAAGAGATGAGAGAGCTGTTTGTCTGAAATGAGTTTCCCGCTTAAGGAGGACTAGAAGACCTCCAAGGTCCCTTCCAACTCCATTATTCTGTTAAAATTAGGCAATAACCAGTTCTACTGGTAACTGATCATCCAGTCTTCTCCCATTCTTTCTCTCCTCTTATCCCGAAGCACAGCAAACCAGTTGCGGTGCTTATTCCAGGAAAGTTGTTTTGCAACCTAATCAAAACCCAATTACTCCAAACTGCCTGATCAGTTGTTCTTCTGGAGCTTCCTGATGTAGACCCATAAACTCAACCCAATGTGGCCACCCTTTGAGAAGAACCCCAGGGTGAACCGAAGCAATTCAACAACCAATTTACATGAACTGGATTAAACCAGCTTGATAACGCCCTTCGTTCTCTCACTAGCGTGCCATTAAAATTATTCACCGACGAAACGCTGGGCTGAGCTGTCAGCAGTGGTCTCTTGGTAGTTGCATCCATCTGATGCTTTCAGCAAGGCACCTGATGTACTTCCATTAATGCAATGAGGAAAGTTGGGAGGTAGAATTGTTTGCAAAAACAAAGGGAGGATTATGGAGAAAGTGTGTGTGTGTTATTCAGCTCTGTTTTCTGTAGGTTCATATGAAAGCTTCATCCACACCACATAATTAACCAGGTTAATTAAAAACTTAGCGGGTGCATAGTATGCTAAACCTAGCTGGTATTTACCTGAGTGTGGTTTCTCTCCTACTCCTCTCCCCCCACTTTGCAATAGGATGTTCTAACCTAGCTATGGGGTGATTTGTGACTCGTTGTCCTGAAAATGAATTAATTCCATAACCAGGTTGTGCGGGTTTTATGAACGCAACCATAAGATGTAAAATAACTGGGATTAAATACATCACAACTTGGTCATCTTGATTTGCATGATAGTTGCAATCGTCTGTTTTACCAGATCAGTAAATAGCCAGGGGGAAAAATGTGTGTAAGGGTTTGAAGAACAGGAAATGTGGCTTGGCTGGCCTGGGACAAGCAAGCTCCAGCTCTGTTTCTGAAATACGATGGTGTGTGTGAGTGTGTGTGACTGAGCATTAGCTGTCCAGCTCTGCCATCTGTTTACCATTCTGCTCTGCTCATCACCCCTCCTGCTTTCTAGATACGATTCTGCAGAATGCCAACTGCCTTTCCTCCAGCGATTTGATCTCTGAGCAGATTCTTCTATGGAACTGGTTCATTTCACCCCAGGTGAACCAACAGCCTTTCCCATCAGCCAAATTTAAAATAATAGTAGTTTTGGACATTGTAACTGTAAGAACACTTCAGACAACCCTGAGCAGGTTCAGGGAAGGCCAAGGAAAGTTGATCAGGGGACTAAAGGCAATGAGCTGATTTGCTCTTTCTACTTGGCCCTCCCCCGGTTGGGACCACCCACTGTTTCCTGACCGATGGGATGGATTATGTCATCCTGCTCCCTGCCCTGGGGTAAATGCACCCTGCAGCTGTGTTTTCCAGTTTCAGTTCAAAAACAGCTGTTTTCCAATCAGAGACAATGTAAGGTCTACAGAATGGATAGTTTGCAATGCTTCATTCTCATCTAAAATTTGTTGTTGTTAGTTGCGAAGTCGTGTCCGACCCATCGTGACCCCATGGACAACATTCCTCCAGGCTTTCCTGTCCTCTACCATCCTCTGGAGTCCATTTAAGCTCACACCTTCAGTGTGAGGTGACTCCATCCTTCAGTGACTCCATCTAGCCACCTCATTCTCTGTCATCCCGTTCTTCTTTTGCCCTCAGTCTTTCCTAGCATTAGGCTCTTCTCTAGCGAGTCCTTCCTTCTCATTAGGAGGCCAAAGTATTTGAGTTTCATCTTCAGGATCTGGCCTTCTAAAGAGCAGTCAGGGTTGATCTCCTCTAGGACTGACCGGTTTGATCGCCTTGTAGTCCAAGGGACTCGCAGGAGTCTTCTCCAGCACCAGAGTTCAAAGGCCTCAATTCTTTGGTGCTCAGCCTTTCCAACTTTCACAACCATACATTGCAACTGGGAAAACCATAGCCTTGACTTTACACACTTTTTTGGGCAGGGGTGATGTCTCTGCTTTTTAGAATGCTGTCTAGATTTGCCATAGCTTTCCTCCCCAGGAGCAAGCGTCTTTTAATTTCTTGGCTGCAGTCCCCAACTGCGGTGATCTTGGAGCCCAGGAAAATAAAATCTGTCACTCATCTAAAATAACATTTCTCAAACTTGGCAACTTTAGGATATGCGGACTTTAACTCCCAGAATTCCCCAGCCAGCATTGCATTATAGAGGGCTGGAGGCTAAAATATACAAAGCAGTTACAGCAGCAGCCCCCAACCTCAGGGACCAATTCTGCGGAGACAGGCTTTTTCATGGACTGGAGGGAGCGTGGTTTTGCATGCTGCCTGCATCCCATGGATGGGGTTTCACTTGTTTGAGTGACCCAGTTTCTGGTATGTTATGGAGCGGTGCCAGGGGTGAAATTCAGCAGGTTCTGACAGGTTCTGGAGAACCGGTAGCGGAAATTTTGAGTAGTTCGGAGAACCGGCAAATACCACCTCTGGCTGGCCACAGAGTAGGGTGGGAATGGATATTTTGCAATATCCTTCCCCCAGGAGTGGGGAGGGAATGGGGATTTTGCAGTATCCTTCCCCTGCCATGCCCACCAAGCCACACCACACCCACCAAGCCAGTGGTGGGATTCAGCCAGTTCGCACCACTTCGGGAGAACCGGTTGTTAACTTTCTGAGCAATTTGGTGAACTGGTTGTTGGAAGAAATCATTAGGGCAGAGAACCGGCTGTTAAATTATTTGAATCCCACCACTGAACCAAGCCATGCCCACAGAAGCAGTAGTAAAAAAAAATTGGATTTCACCACTGAGTGGTGTTGTAACTGGGACCCCTGAGTTACAGGTATTGGGCATGTCTAGTGTAATGAAAAGAATTACTAGGGGAGACATGATAGGCAGTGTTCCAATATGTCCCAAAAGTGCTTTTTTTTTTCAAGAGACAACTAGACTTTCTGCTTTTCTTTGAAGGCGTTCCGCTTCTCATTCAAGAAGCTTTTTACACTCTGAAGAAGCTTCTTGGATGAGAAGTGAAGCATCTTCAAACAAGAGCCAGAACGTCCAGCTGCCTCTTGAAAAAAAAAAAAGCATCTTTGGGACAACCATAATCTGGATTCACTGAGAATCTCCATAGACAATGTTCCAGTATTTGAGGGGCTCCTACAAAGATGAGGGGCCGGGGGGGGGGGTGTCAAACTATTTTCCAAAGTACCAGAAGGCAAGACAAGAAACAATGGTTGAAAACAAACCAAGGAGAGAAGCAACCTAGAACTAAGGAGAAATTTCCTAACAGTGAGAACAATCAACCAATGGAATAGCTTGCCTTCAGAAGTTGTAGATGCTCCAACACTGGAGGTTTTTACGAAGAGACTGAACAACCAACTTGTCTGAAATGGCAGTTAGCAGAAGTAGCCTGCAGTACTGCATTCTAACCACTGCGCCACCACGGCTCTTCAAATGTGTGCTGTTCAGACCACAGGCAAATGAGCAGGGATTGACTCCGCTCCAGGGGTGGGATTCAATTTTTTTTACTACTGGTTCTGTGGGTGTGGCTTGGTGAACGTGGCATGGCTTGGTTTGCATGGCGTGGCTTGGTGGGCATGGCTTGATGGGCGTGGCAGGGGAAGGTTACTGCAAAATCCCCATTTCCTCCCGATCAGCTGGGACTCGGGAAGCAGAGAAGAGATGAGGGCAGGGCCAGTCAGAGGCGGTATTTACCGGTTGTCCGAACTACTCAAACTTTCCGCTACCGGTTCGCCAGAACTGGTCAGAACCTGCTGAATACCACCTCAGCTCCACTTCTGTCTTTATAGCCAGAGATCCTGACTTCTCTGAAATGAAATCTGTTGTCCAGACCATGGTCATTAAACCTTGAAGCCCAACAGATACTGGCCATGAAAGCCTACGCCAATATAACTAGTTATACTCGGAGTACAATTGATAAGTACCAGTAAGTTAAGACTATTATATCACTATTTACTTATTGGACTTATATGCCACCCATCTCATGGTTCAAGGGTGACTTTGGGTGGCATGGGTGGTCTTGAAAGCAAATTGGACTTAATGGACACTAGTTGAGTTATGGCTATGCAGCCACTCCAAGCTTAATAAATGCCATATAAGGTAGGTAAAGATAAAGGTACTCCTCACACATATGTGCTAGCCATTCCCGACTCTAGGGGGCAATGCTCATCTCCATTTCAAAGTCGAAGAGCCAGCGCTGTCCGAAGACGTCTCCGTGGTCATGTGGCCGGCATGACTAAATGCCAAAGTCGCACGGAACGCTGTTACCTTCCCACCAAAAGTGGCCCCTATTTTTCTACTTGCATTTTTTACATGCTTTCGAATTGCTAGGTTGGCAGAAGCTGGGACAAGTAACGGGACCTCATCCCGTTACGTGGCACTAGGGATTCGAATCCATATAAGGTATGTAATAACATATTGCCATATAAGGTAAGGGGGGTTATATTTCCCAGGATAAAACCTTCCAAAAAATTAGCCACCCCAAAAGTCTGAGACCCATTGTTCAAGATTCATAGACACCTGCAGGGGAAGCAAGCTACAAAATGTATGTCATGATACAAAATCCATAATTACATACTCGGGTTAAGAGATTGAGGTGGCAAGTCTGTAAAGGGAGAAATTGCATTATGAGGTCATGAGCTCCGGGCTATCACAATGGAGTCTTTCTTCTCTGTGATTCCCTCTGCCATGATTCTGATCAGGCGTGAGCAGCACACTCTCAAGCCCATGTGAATGCCGCTGGCATGTCAATTATTGGAAGGCGGAGATCCACCTCTACTCTTATTAGGAGGAAGAATGCCTTGGGAGTACAAGTCCATTGTATCTGGATGGAGAGCCAGTTTGGTGTAGTGGTTAAAGCATCAGATTAGAACTGCGAGAGAGAGGCTGGGAAATAGGAGGCCAGCTAGGTGGTCTTAGGCCATTCATTCATCCTATTGTCCAAAGCACTTGAAGGCAGGACAAGAAGCAATGGATGGAAACTAATCAAGGAGGGAACCAACCTAGAACCTTTGACAAAATATATTTGTCATCTTCTGGAGCAATGTGAAGGAGATTACTATGTCTGGTTTAATGAAAAGAAGGACCAGGGGAGACATGATAGCAGTCTTCCAATATCTCAGGGGTTGCCACAGAGAAGAGGGAGTCAAACTATTCTCCAAAGAACCAGAGGGTAGAACAAGAAGCAATGGGTGGAAACTCATCAAGGAGAGAAGCAACTTAGAACTAAGAAGAAACTTCCCGACAGTTAGAACAATTAATCAGTGGACCAACTTGTCTCCAGAAGTTTGGATGCTCCAACACTGGAGGCTTTTAAGAAGGCTATCATTTGTCTGACATAGTATAGGTTTTCCTGCCTCAGCAGGGGGCTGGACTAGAAGACCTCCAAGCTCCTTTCCAACACTTGTTATTCTGTTGTCTATTTTTTCTCAGTCCTAGGAAAAAGGCCACTTCTTGCCAAGAAGACTGTGGGGTTGCAGTGGCCAGAGGTCAATACTGACTTGAAGACATTTTTTTAAAAAAAATCTGGATGACTTCATCAGTCTTGATGAGCTAAATATCTTGGATAGCCTTGAATCAAGCTTAAGGAGAACCAGCTGGGTTAAAGGCAAGGTGAGTCATTAGCTTAGATAATGATATAGTCAAAACAGGTTTGATGGACGGCAGTGAAGTGTGTAAGCAGTTGGATGTGAAGGGGCGAATTTGGAATCTGTAAGGGGACGCAGGTAGCACCTGCTGGAAATGTTGCAGCTGTGTGATTCCAAGGAAGGGCACACACTGTGCGGTGAATCATACTTTGCCCTTTGAATCCAAAGTGATGCAGAGCCCTTAGAGCCTGCAACCTCTCATGCAAAGTTCTCTAATGTTGCTGAAAGCAACAGCTGTCTAGAGTTTGTGCCGCTGGTTAATTATGCAACTCGATCTTTTAATTGCTGGATTTTGACTTTCACTCTTCATTTCGTTTCTATGGAATGTCACGTTGGATTAAACTGACTATACTTCTGTATGTACAGTATCTCTTGCTGCAAGTTCCTTCTTTGAACAGTAAAACTGTATTGTGAGCCGCGGTGGCGCAGTGGTTAGAGTGCAGTACTGCAGGCTACTTCTGCTGACTGCCGGCTGACTGCAATTTGGCAGTTCGAATCTCACCAGGCTCAAGGTTGACTCAGCCTTCCATTCTTCTGAGATGGGTAAAATGAGGACCCAAAATTGTTGGGGGCAATATGCTGACTCTGTAAGCTGCTTAGAGAGAGCTTAAAGCACTGTAAAGCGATATATAAGTCTACAAGTACTATTGCTATTGCTATTTTTAATTCCTAATCTTGACCTTGGATAGGGCATTTAGACCAGGCCACTCCTGCATAGCTCCTCCCTCAAGTAAAAATTATTTATTTAGCTATTATGCCAGTCACTGTGTAGGTGGTCCTCAACTTGTGACCACAAATGGGACCAAAATTTCCATTGTTAAGTATGGTGGTTTAGTAACCTTTTTGCCACAGTTGTTAGCAGAATATCAGAGTTGGAAGGGACCTTGGAGGTCTTCTAGTCCAACCTCCTGCTGAAGCAGGAAACCCTATACTCATGATGGCAAACCTATGGCACGGGTGCCACAGATGGCACGCGGAACCATACTGGTGGGCACGCAAGCTCAGCTCTGGCACACATGTGTGCGCCGGCCAGTTGATTTTTGGGCCTTCTGGGCCCACCAGAAGTCAGGAAACACGCTGTTTCTGGCCTCCCGAGGGCCTCTAGGAAGGGTGGGGAAGGCGGTTTTTGCCCTCCCCAGCTCCTAGAAAGGCTCTGGAGCCTACGGAGAGCGAAAAATGGGCCTACTGAGCCCACCGTGCCATCACAGCAAAAGTAGAGGGAGCATGAGGGTGGGGGGTGGGGCGCATAAAATTATGGATGTCGGCACACATGCGTGTGTCCCCCCCCGCCCCCCCCCCCCCGCTTTTGGCATACGATGGCAAACAGGTTAGCCATCACTGGCCTATACCATTTCAGACAAATGGTTATCCAATCTTTTCTGGAAAACCTCCAGGGTTGGAGCATCTGCAACTTCTCAAGCAAGTCGTTCCACTGATTAATTGTTCTCACTGTCAGAAAATTTCTCCTTAGTTCCAGATTGTTTTCTTATTAAGTGAATCATGCAGTCATTAAATGAATCCAGCTTCCCCCCATTGACTTCGCTTGTTGAAAGCTGGGTGGGAATGTCACAAATGACACTGGAACCATTGCAAATACATGCCAACTTCCAACCACCTGAATTTTGATCCATGACCATGGAGATGTTGCAAAGGTTGTAAACATGAGTACAAGTTGTTGATTACTTTTTTCAGTGCCATTGTAACTTAGAAGTGTTGCTAAATGAATAGCTGTAAATCAAGGACTGCCTTTAAATATTTACAGACCCCTCACATCCTGGACATAAACTGTTTCAACTCCTACCCTCAAAACGATGCTATAGAGCACGGCACACCAGAACAACTAGACACAAGAACAGTTTTTTCCCGAACGCCATCACTCTGCTAAACAAATAATTCCCTCGACACTGTCAAACTAGTCACTAAGTCTGCATTACTATTAACCTTCTCATCATTCCTATCACCCATCTCCTCCCACTTATGACTGTATGACTGTAATCTTGTTGCTGGTTTCCTTAAGTTTTATATTGACTGTTTCCTAATATGATTTGATTGCTTATTTGTTCCCTATGACTATCATTAAGTGTTGTAAGTGTTGGACTTCTGGTGGGATTGCGACATTGCCGGACACTTCTTTTTGAAGCGCCAACCCAGGGCTCCGTAGAACCGCAAGAACAGCGACTATCAGCTGTCTTGCGGTTTGGAAACTTTCCTCCTGGTAAGAGGGGGGAAAGTGAGTAGACGGGTGGGGTAGAGCTCCCTGAGAGTGCCAGATTTTTCCTATAATCTGGCGCTCGAAGATGAGAGCTCCCCGTTAAGCCTGTCAGTACTCCGGACCCTGGATGTCTCTGCTTTGCAGAGCTAGATGTTGTGACCATCCCAGCAACCAACTTTAAACAAATACTTTTTGAATCAAGCTGGCGGAGCATAAACAGCATGAATAAAACAGCAAGTATTTTTTTTTAACTTCAAAGATTTACCTTCTTTAAAAGATTTTCCTCAAGCTGAAAGTGAAAGCAAGATGGCATTTGAGTTTCAACGGGGCGTGAAGAAGTGAAAGTTAAAAGTAATTATTGATAAGCCCCTGTTTGAAATGTAAAACTCTTTTTTGTAAAGTGGATGAAACAAGAAAAGAAGTAATAATAATAATTGAAGCAGTAATATAAATTACAAATTGCAAAGGGTCCTTTTTTTTTCTTTTTGATACTTTTTTTTCTCTTTTTTTTCCTGTCCTTTTGGAAGGGAAGGAAGAAGGGGGGCAAGATGGCTGGTCTTTTTGAAAGCAAAGAAAGCAAAGGAGGGTTAATTAACCCTCAATGGTCTGATTTTGAGGAAGCTTGGAGTTCAATTACCTCTGCTTTATTGGAAAAAATTGATACTATATTTCAAGCTTTTCAAGCTGGAAACAATGAAATACATGGAAATACTGAGTTGCAATCTAGCAGTGGGGGATTGAATGAAGAGTTGGGAGATGGAAAAGAACAACAACAGCCTATAGTAGTTTTTTGGGGGGAGAAAAAGACGGATGCTGTGCAGAATAAGGAGCAAGAAATTTTGGAAGCTGATGAGATTTTGGCTACACGAATTTTTTCTTATAAAATCCAACTTGCATTTAAAGAGCTGTTTCCAGAAGAAGTTATATTTCTGCAAAAATTTTATAATACGCAATCCCAAAAAATGCAAAATTTTACTGGAGTTAAAAAAGGCAGAGGGATCAAAGTTAAGAAAAAAGTTCGTAAAAAGGAAAAGAAGAAAGACTGGAAATATGGAAAATAACCCTGCTTGATGAGATGATGGTCCTTAAAAAGTATTGTTTAAGTGTTTAAAGATTTTGAACTTTTGGAAGAAAACAGCCAACAGCTTAATGCCAGTTAACTAAGCGATGAGCGACGATGAGAAGGTAATCTACAGCTGTATTGGAATATTTTGAGAAGAATAAACAGATCACAGCAATGCTGGTGTGTTGGGCTGTGAAATATGCCTTGACTTGAATGATTTGGAATATTTTATTAAGGACTGTAATAAATCTGGACTTAATTGCAATCGCAGAAGTTTTATTGAATACAGTAAATTGGAGTTTCCTGTTTGATGGTAATAAATATAAGGCAAAAGGACTATGAGCCTAGGGCAATTGCAGTTGATCTGGTGGTTTCCCTAATACGTCTGATGAATTTATTAATCTAATTTTTGACTGAATTTGATGGATACTATTTGAAATACAATTACAAAGTCACTTGGGTTTTTTTTTTTATATAAAGAAGCAACTTTTATTTAGGTGGGTAGACGCAAATGAAGACATTCTATATGCTGTTGGAAGATGTGAAGATAAGAAGATTAGCAACTGGTTTAATCTAGTATGAAGAACTTAAATGTTTGATATAGCTATTAAATGATGTTTTTAGTTGATTTGTTAATATGTATTGATAAATTAATAAGAGGTTTGATTATTATTTTTTAGTTAGAATTTTTTTTTATTAAGTGTTTTAATTATAATTAGACCTTGATGGTTTAAAAGTGGAGGACGGAAGAGTTTATATAGTATTTTATTTTAAATTTGGGGTTTTTGAATGAGGTTTTTTTCTTTTGGTTTTTTTTTTAAATGAAAGAAGTTATAAAATATCTTGTTAAATTGTATAGACCTAATAATTTGTTAAGTATCTAATAGCTAAATTGAGTAATGATAGGTTTGATTAGGTAATACTTAATTGTTTTATTAACTGCTGTAATTATAAATGGATACTAATTTTGTTGAATTAGATGGAATAAGAAGAAAGAAGACTTGCTTTCCTTTTATCTATTTGTTTAATGATTATGATAAGTGAGAAATGGAGTTGAATTTAGGGAATTTGAGCTGTATTTTATATTTTGTATTTGCTCTGGGAAGTTGGGGGGGGTGGTTGGGGAGGGGGGAGAAAATGTATGTAAAACTTTTAAAACTTTTTCAATAAAAAAAAAGTGTTGTAAGTGTTGTACCTTATGATTCTTGACAAATGTATCTTTTCTTTTATGTACAATGAGAGCATATGCACCAAGACAAATTCCTTGTGTGTCCAATCACACTTGGCCAATAAAGAATTCTGTTCTATTCTATTCTAAATGTCCATGAGCTAGATGAATCAATAATCTGATTCAATCAAAGTCCGCTTTCTTGTCTCCATTACCAACATCTGTATATAAGCTATTTTTTAATATTTTGAGATACTGAATGACTTACTTAAATATGCAGTGAATAAATCTGTACTTTGAGCGTATATTGGTGGATTGCAAGTAGCTCTGAACCGATAGGATACAGACATTAGCAGTTTAGCTTGCAAGATAAATTTTGGATTCTAGTTTGCACAAAATTATACAGTATGAGCAAATTTGGGGTAAAGGTGGTTGTACATGTGACATATTGGAGAAAATGTGTTGGAAGAGACTAGTGGTAACATTATTTGGGAATGTTGGATGTGATATTACTAAGACTTGTAACCTCATCTATATTTAATCTTTCCAACACAATAAAATGTCAGAAAATATCTAAAGGGATCAGAACTCCATCAGTGCAATACAGAAGAAAGGCAGAAGACCAGTAAAGCACATCCTTGAATACCAGATAGCACTCAGAAGACACAATGAAAACTCCTTAATCTCACAACATCTGGCAGACTCAACAATAGTTTCAACTGGGAAACTATAAGCATTCTAGGACTAAAGCCAAATGCTAGGGAATTCCTGGAAGTTTGGCATTCAGACAAATGGGCTATCAACAGGCACATAAAAGCAAACCATACTTACACATCATTCAAAAGACACCAAAAAAAAAAAAAGCTAAGAAGTCAACCAAAAGACCAGAACATATTTTCTCCAACAGCCAACACCCAGATACGTCCATTCCAGTCCCCTCCCCATATTCCATTCCATTCCGTATTTTATTATTCTATTCTATTCTACTCTATTCTACTCTACTCTACCCTACCCTACCCTACCCTACCCTACCCTACCCTACCCTACCCTACCCTATTCTATTCCATTCCATTCCATTCCATTCCATTCCATTCCCTATTGCATTCCATTCCATATTTTATTATTCTAGTCCATTCCATTCCATATTTTATTATTCTATTCTATTCTATTCTATTCTATTCTATTCTATTCTATTCTATTCTATTCTATTCTATGCTATGCTATGCTATGCTATGCTATGCTATGCTATTCCATTCCATTCCATTCCACTCCACTCCACTCCACTCCACTCCACTCCACTCCACTCCACTCCACTCCATTCCGTATTTTATTATTCTGTTCTGTTCTGTTCCATTCCATTCCGTTCCATTACATTCTGTATTTTATTATTCTATTCTATTCTATTCTATTCTATTCTATTCTATTCTATTCTATTCTATTCTATTCTATTCTATTCTATTCTATTCTATTCCATTCCATTCCATTCCATTCCATTCCATTCCATTCCATTCCATCCCAACTTGTTCTCTCTGCTACAAGGGATTTATTCTCATTAATATCCAGGGTGGATTTCATTGATTCTGTTATTCCTGGCCAACAGAGAGAGGGTGGGGGGGGGGGGGTGGAGTCCTTTCTGGTTAGTCTTACTAAAACATCCCTTCCTATAAAATGCATCAGTAAGGGAAGACTAATTTAGCCAAAGGGGTAGACTACCATGTCTCTTTATGTACTTGACTTTTTTGCTCTAATCTCTTTGAATTGGGTTTCCTTCATAAACCTTTCCATGTACATATGTTTGAAGCCACGAGTCTGAGGGCAGGGCCCATCCCCCTTAATTTCATTTATGAACAACCCTTACCACCTGCAAGGCTGTGGAATGTATTGAGTTTTTAAACATCAGCCACAAAGTACTTTTTCCCCCCTTCAAACAGGAACAGAACGGTGCTGGGCGTTATATCCAGCCTTGCTATGAGCAATAGGCCTTTTGATAGCCTATTATAATAACATCTTGGCAAACCATATGAAATATAGCACCTTTCCTATGGCAAATGTAATCTTTAATCAAGATGATTTGCTATAATCACCTGGAAATTAAACAGCTTTTCAGATTCAGAAATGTGCAGCCAATGATGATGTCTCCACAAAAGGGGTAGCTAATATAATAGATTTTTTTTTTTCCTCACACCCAGGCCTTTTAAAATGTTCGTCCTTCAAGCTGAGCTCGAGAGTTTGGGCTTATTATCAGCATCGTAATGAAATAGTCATTAAAAGTCCAAGTGCAGGAAAGAAAAAAAAACAAAGGATTTTCTGTTTGAACCTATATAATTCCGAAACACTGATTTTTTTTTAACTTTATGGTAATGATAATTAAATACATTTATTAGCTTTATAACTCATTGATTTATAACTCGTTGATTTAATGTTTTTGGATTTTAGCATTTTAATTTTAATTTAACATCTCTATCACATGGAGCCTCACATTGAGGTAAGTGAAATATATTTATAACTGTACTTACAGCCAAAAGATTTATTCTTCAGCACTGTAAAGCCAAACAGCACGCTTTTAACTATCTGGAGTTTGCAAAATTGATTAAGATAGATTAGCTATGGATGACTGTAGCAAATTATGGTTTGTTTATTGTACATTTAGCGTGCAAATACACCCACCCACGCATACGAATACACAATGAATATATTCCCTCTCCAGTTTTGTTTCTTCTTCTTAGTCCTGACCCTCTTCTTTTGTAATTCTGCATATCCTTTTATTTCTTTTGTAGTTATTTAATTTTTTAAAAGAATGTTCCCCCAAATGATTGCGTTTTCTTCACTTTGGCTTTTTGCAATGTCGACAAATCAACCCTCCTCTAAGTTTGAAACAGGCTGCATTATTACTTCATATAAACCATTGGTTGGGAATGGAATGGGGAATTGCAGTACTTCCAGGTTTAATGGCCTGCCAGCAATATTGTTCGTTTAATAGTAGTACGCTGGACTATTATTTATTCATTTATTTATTTCATTAAACTTGTATGCCGCCCTCTCTCCCAAAGGACTCAGGGTGGCTCACAATGATAAAAACACATAAAATTCAATATACAAATATAAAACCAATAAAATCCCTTTAAAAAAACCCCTTCAGTCCAATCCGGTCAGGCCAAATAACCATGTTTTGAAGTCACGGCGGAAAGAGCGAAGGTCAGGGGCCATCCGAAGCTCCAGGGGGAGCTGATTCCACAGAGTGGGCGTGTCCACAGAGAAGGCCCGCTCCCTGGGAGTCGCCAGTCGACACTGGCCAACGGGACCGCAAGGAGGCCCTCCCTGTGAGAGCACGCCAGGCGATGGGGAGCTGTCATTGGCCGCAGATGGTCTGTCAGGTACTCTGGGCCTAAGCCATGTAGGGCTTTATAGGTGATTACCAGCACCTTGAATCTCACCTGGAGGGCAACCGGTAGCCAGTGCAGGTCCCGCAGGAGGGGTGTAACATGAGAGTGTCGGGACACTTCCATCACTACCCGCGCGGCCGCATTCTGCACCAGCTGAAGCCTCCGGGTGGTCTTCAAGGGCAGCCCCATGTAGAGAGCATTGCAGTAGTCGATCCAGGAGGTGATGAGCGCATGAGTGACTGTGCGCAGGTCATCACGGTCCAGGTAGGGGTGCAACTGGCGCACCAGACGAATCTGAGCAAATGCCCCCCTGGTCACGGTCGTAACATGATCGTCCAAGGTCAACCGTGAGTCCAGGAGGACGCCTAGATTGCACACCCTTTCTACAGGGGGCAACACCTCACCCCCTATAGCCAACGATGGAATATTCTCCTGGAATTCTCCTGGAATTATAATAAGTGATTAAATGTCTATAGATCCAGTTTGGTTTTATAGTTAAGGCACCAGGCTAGAAAAGCGAAAGACTGTGAGTTCAAGTGCCATCTTAGCCATGAAAGCCAGCTGAGTAATTTTGGGCCAGTTAGTCACATTCAGCCCAACCTAGCTCACACATTTTTTCAGACATAGTGTTGGAAAAAATGTCCATCTGGGTTCAGTTCAATGGTGAAATTCTTTTTTTTTTTTACTACTGGTTCTGTGGGCATGGCTTGGTGGGTGTGGTGTGGCTTGGTGGGTGTGGCAGGGGAAGGATACTGCAAAATCTCCATTCCCATGGGAAGGATACTGCAAAATCCCCATTCCCACCCCACTCCAGGGAGAAGGATATTGCAAAATCTCTATTCCCACCCCACTCTGGGGCCAGCCAGAGTTGGTATTTGCCGGTTCTCTGAACTATTCAAAATTTCCGCTACCGGTTCTCCAGAACCTGTCAGAACCTGCTGGATTTCACCCCTGGTTCAGTTCCAAGTGGGCAGAAAGACACTGGAAACATGGTGGCTGATTGGAAAGATGGTTTTTAATGGTGGACAGGACCACGTGGTTTTGAGGTCCTGGGCAAAAAAGCACATGGTTGAGAGAGAGAGAGAAAGAGATTAATACCCTCTGTTCGGCTTTGAACTTGAATTTGTATTCTGTTTGGTTGTCAGACTCCCATGGGGCCATGCAGGGGTAACTTTGTAGGTAGTCTTTTGAGTCCCAGGCTTGGTTGACTCTAGCTGGGTGATGATGTAATGAAAGGGCTTTGGGCAATTCCTACTATGGCTCTGCTTGAAGGAGGTAGATCTTTGTTATGTAGAATAGACTGGCCCAGGACTTAATGGCCCATTGACAAAGGGGGGGGGGGCTGAGTTTCTGCCTCCCTTTTAGGGGAAATTTATTTATTTATTTATTGGTTCAATTTATATGCCGCCCTTCTCCGGAGACTCAGGGCGGCTTACAATGCGTTAAGCAATAGCCTTCATATTTTTGTATATACCTGCTTAGTAGGGCTTTCGGCCCCCCCTAAGCGGTGTTCTTTTTTATACAGACTCAGCTTATTGCCCCCACAAACCAGGTCCTCATTTTACCTACCTCAAAAGGATGGAAGGCTGAGTCAACCTTGAGCCTGGTGAGATTTGAACTCGCAGTAATTGCAGGCAGCTGGCAGCTAAGTACTATTTAACAGTACTTTAGTCCGCTGCTCCACCAAGGCTTCTTATTAAAAGGGCAGAAATATTCTGCCCTTTTAAAATTTCCTAAAATATCTCATTTTCCTAGGAGAGGGGTAGGTGTTAACTTCCTACAATAGAAAGCATTATGTATTTTTGGATATCATATCAGTGACTTACACGTTCTTCTCAGATAAAATGATATATCCATTCAGTCAAACGGTGCCAGAAGGGAAGTATTATATACAGTATATCTAGGATAATTGCATTACTTGAGCAATTCAGAGAGCCTTAGCAAATATAATTAGTAGAAGATACTGTTTGTTGAATTTTTAATTACTATAATTCAATTTGTCCAAAGTGGTATAGGGTCTCTCGAAGATCTCCAAGGTCCCTTCCAATTCTGTTATTTTGTATTCTGTGCTTCCATATTCTTGCAAGAAAATGACATGAATGTACCAGTATTAGTCTTTGGAGAGCCAGTTTGGACTTGTGGTTAAGGCACCGGTCTAGAAACTGGGGGACTGTGAGTTCTAGTCCCACCTTTGACATGAAAGCCAGTTAGACAACTTTGGGCCAGTCACTCTCTCTCAGCACAACCCACCTCACAGGATTGTTGTTGTGGGGAAAAGAGGAGCCTGAGTGGCGTAGGAGGCTAATGCCTCCTACTAAGCAAGCATTTAACATCCAGCTGCCTGCAATTACTGCGAGTTCAATTCTCACCAGGCTCAAGATTGACTCAGCCTTCCATCCTTTCTGAGGTGGGTAAAATGAGGACCCGGTTTGTGGGGGCTTTGTATAAAATATATAAAATATATAAAATATACAAAAGTATGAAGGCTATTGCTTAACGCATTGTAAGCCGCCCTGAGTCTCCGGAGAAGGGCAGCATATAAATAAAATTTAAAAAAAAAAATAAGAGGAGGAGGAAGAAGGATTGGATCTGTTCACCTTGAGCTATATTTAAATTTTAATACATGAATAAACAGATGACTGGCCATCAAAAACTCCAGACTCTGGATGAGAAGAATTGCCAAAACATTCTAGAAGAAGACAATGGCAAACAACTTCTGTGTTGGGTCAGGAAAACTTCAGAGATGCAGACATATAAAAGTAAAGATAAAGGTTTCCCTTATCCAGTTGGGATAAACTCTAGGGGGCGGTGCTCATCTGAGATTGTACTTCAGCATTAACAAGATCATCATCATCATCAGAATATTATGGGATGCTACATGATACATATAAAGCTGCTGAACATACATGCCTTATCATGGATGAGTCAAACGAGGCTAACCAATGCAAGAATGCATTCCAAACCAAGTATCTTTACCTATCTGTTTAAGAGGTCTCTCACCTTCTATCTGTGGAGTATCTCTCCTTAAGGTAAAGGTAAAAGGTAAAAGTTTCCCCTGTCCAGTTGTGTCCGATTCTAGAGGGGAGGTATTGCTCATCTTTGTTTCTTAGCCAAAGGAGCCACGTTGTCCGAAGACACTTCTGTGGTCATGTAGCCAACATGACCATATGCCAAGACACACAGAATACTGTTATTTTCCCACCGAAGTGGCACCTATTTATCTACTCGCATTTGCATGCTTTTGAACTGCTAGGTGGGCAGGAGCTGGGGCAAGGATGGGAGCTCACCCCATTGCGTGGCGCTCGGGTCTCGAACGTGGGCTGTCAACTTTCCAACTGATTAGCTCAGCGTCTTTAACTACTGAGCCGTCGCACCCCCATCATCAGGAGAGTTTTATATATATATATATATAAATACACCGGTATGTATATACAACATTTCTCCCCAAAATCTGCACGAAAGATATGTACGAATGGAAAATGCATTACGGAAAGGAAATGCTTATGAAAATGGATGCCAGAACAGCTCCGATTTGATAGCCCTGCACATCGTCTCCTTTACATGAGACAGAATCAAAACCGTCGCTTGTCTCATTGACAGCTGACTTCTCCTTCCCTCCCTGCACCATCCTCCTGAGCTATCTCTAACTTCCTTAACTTTGGGCGAGATCAAATTGGCCCTTCGGCAAAAGGATCCTCTGGAGACCCAGCGAGAGTTTCATCGTAACCTCTTCCCAGCCTGGCAAACGAGGTGCTTAAATAATGATGTTTTAATAAAAGGCTGGTATTATAATCAGATTATATGGTACTGTGCAGAGTGCAGTTTCCATCTCAGCCTGTGAGAGAAATGGATGGTAATCAGTTCCTTTTTTCTTTCTTTCTTGCAACTGGACATTTCATATGTTTATGGAATGTCTCAGTCCTCAAGGTCATAGTTGTCCCAAAGGTGCTTTTTTTTCAAAAGTCAACTGGACTTTCTTTGGTTTTTTTTTTCTTCCTTGAAGATATTTCTCTTCTCATCCAAGAAGCTTCTTCAGTTCTGACTGAACGGTGGGGAATGGAGGGATTTATGCAATGGAAGGACTGCAAGGACAATTGCAGAATTGTGGAATGTCTTCAAGGAGGAAAAAAAACCAAAGGAAGTACAGTTGTCTTTTGGAAAAAAAAAACACTTTGGGGCAGTGGTGAAATCTAAATTTTTTACTACCGGTTTTGTGGGCGTGGCTTGGTGGGCATGGTAGGGGGAGGATACTGCAAAATCTCCATTCCCTCCCCACTCTGAGGCCAGCCAGAGGTGGCATTTGCCGGTTCTCCGAACTACTCAAAATTTCAGCTACTGGTTCTCCAGAACCTGTCAGAACCTGCTGGATCTCACCCCTGCTTTTGGGATGGACATTCCATAGCACCACCACGACTTTTGAATGTGGGGTTCAACACATGCATTATGCAGGTGCTAAAGGGACTCTTCCATTGGTACAGGTGTTTAAACCAGCACCTTCTGCCTCAGATCTTGCTTAATTTTGCTTAATTTTTTAACCTAGTTTCTCTTTCCTTGCAAACAAAATCCAACCAGATTAATAGCAGACCAACAATCGTGTAAACAATACCCCAGTCAAGGAATGGCCAAACAAGCCAACAATAAACAGCCAAACTAAAGAACTTCTAAGACCACCCCCCCAGGGTAACCCACTAGAATATATATTGAGAGCAAGCCCCATTCCTTTCTAACACCAATGATGCTACCTAGTTTGGGTAATGAAAGTCAGAATAGAGCTGGAAGGGATCTTGGAAGCAGGGGTGAAATTCAGCAGGTTCTGACTGGTTCTGGAGAACCAGTAGCAGAAATTTTGAGTTTGGAGAACTGACAAATACCACCTCTGGCTGGCCCCAGAGTCAGGGTGGGGGGGATGGGGATTTTGCAATATCCTTCCCCCAGGCATGGGGATTTTGTAGTATCTTTCCCCTGGAGTGGGGAGGAAATGGGGATTTTACAGTATCCTTCCCCTGGAGTGGGGAGGAAATGGAGATTTTGCAATATCCTTCCCCCAGGAGTGGGGTGGGAATGGGGATTTTGCAGTATCCTTCCCCTGGAGTGGGTTGGGAATGGGGATTTTGCAATATCCTTCCCCCAGGAGTGGGGAGGAAATGGAGATTTTGCAGTATCCTTCTCCTGCCACACCCAGCAAGTCACACCATGCCTGCCACCCCACGTCCACAGAACCAGTAGTAAAAAAAAATTGAATGCCACCACTGCTTGGAAGTCTTCTACTTCAACCCTCTGCTCATAAGGAGACCTTATATCAGTTCAGAAAGGTGGATGTCCAGTCTTTTCTTAAAAACCTCCATTGTTGGAGCACCCACAACTTCTGGAGGCAAGCCGTTCCTCTGGTTAATCGTTCTCACCGAAACGTCTGCAAGAAAACAACCAAGCTCGGAGAGCACCCAGGACCCCACATCTCAACCCTGAACTGCAGATATTCTCTTTTATTAAAATCCAACCGATCAATCCACCTACCCAAGCAAATATTCCTAATTGCCTCCTCCATTGACTCCCTCTTCTGCCCTCATGGGATCCAGAGCACTTCTTCCTTACCTTTAAGTTTCCTCTGCCATCAACCGGACCCTCGTCCCTCTATCACATCCATCACCTTGGCACCTTCGCTTCTCTCTGGAGCCCGAAATGCCAGGAAATGCTTCATCTTGCACAATGGCTTCCTGCAGGGATAACAGCTGTCACTTACGTTACGGAACAAGCTTAAAGAAAGCCATAGCTCTAAACGTATTCCGTAATTCTATAAGAGCAAATCTTGAGGAGAAACCTGTAAAGGTTTAAAACTTTTCTCCTTTTTTTTTTTTTTGAGAAGTCTACGATCACGACAAGAATCTTCGAATGATAGTTGGTTCGATATTTTTATTATGGGTTTTTCTTTCTTTCTTTCTATTTTTTGTATTATAGAATAGCGGTCCCCAATCTTCCTGGCTTGGCAGACCGATAAGGAGGGGCGGGGGGGGGGGGGGCAGGGGATAGTTCTGTGTGAGATGAAGGCCACAGATCAGGAACTGGGGATCTTTGTTATAGATCAGGGGTGTCAAAGTCAATTTCATTGAGGGCCACATCAGGGTTGTGTTTGACCTCAGGGGGTTGGGGGCGTGGCATGGCCAGGGGGCATAGCCAGCTTGATGTCACTCATCGAGGTTCCGTTTTCAGCCATGACGGCCTCCTGCAGCCCTCTGCCAGTGTAAATGGAGCTTGGAGAGACCATCACAGCTGAAAATGGAGCCCGAGTGGGCCGCGTGTGGCCTTCTCAAGCTCTGTTTTTTTCTGGCACAGAGCTGCAGGAGGCCTTTGTGGCCAAAAACGGAGCCCAGGAGGGCCACGTTTTCACTGGCAGAGGCACCACGGGTCAGTCCTTTGCTGTTTCCAGGGTGGGCCTGCGGGCCAGATCTATGTACCCCGCAGGCCGAATCCAGCCCACAGGCCTTGAGTTTGACACCCTTGTTATAGAGTACCAAAAACCTTTTGGGACTATAACAGTGTCAAAGTATAGTGAGTGAAAAAGAAATATAGGGGATGACAAGGGAACATTTCAGGTAGTTCTTTTCCCATCTTTTTAGATATTTGGTTCATCCGTTTCACTGTCATGAGATACGAGGGCCTTAGGAAGATCTGGAAGGAGTTGTGGGGAGAAGTAGGGGGGCAGATTTCAGGAATCAGGTATAATCATGGCTCCCGCTAAAGAGCAAGTGGCAGTGATGGCTAGAAAGGCCTTTGCTCAATTATGTGCGGTGCACCCACTGCAGGTAGTCCTTGATTTATGACCACAATTGAGATTAGAAGTTCTGTTTCTAAGCAAGGTGATCCCCTCCTGCAACCTTCTGACAAGCAAAGTCAATAGGGAAACCAGATTCACTTCACAACCAGGTTACTAAATTAACAGCTGAAGTGACTCACTTAACAACCGTGGCAAGGAAGGTCATAAAGTGAGGCAAAGCTCACTTAACAACTCTTTTCACTTAGCAACAGAAATGTTGGGCTCAATTGTGGTAAGTCAATACACAGGTAGTGTATTTATATAGCTTTTATGCTTTTATTTCTATTTGTACACCGCCCAGAGTTGCTCTGTGAGGGAGATGGACAGTTTCTAAATGTGATACACACACACACACACGTACACATGTTATATAAATCAGGTTAAATCTGATATTTGTCCATGTCACATGTATTAGCATTTTACAGCTGGGAGATGAAGCAGCAGGGAAGAAAAACAAAGACAACTCCTAACAGGTTATGCCACCTCTCAACATCAATCTCTCTAGAAGGATGTGGCAAATCAGTGACACGGCATATGAAAAACCAAAAGAAATGTTAAAGTATGGGAAGCAATTACTAGGTCATTTTACTTATTTAGCTACCTGTCTCACTAGCTCTGGTGGCTCATAACCAATTTAAGAACAACAGGAACAGTAAAAAAGAAAAAGAAAAAGAATACAACCACATACAGCTATCTAAAAAGCAGGATTAAACATTCAATAAAGCATAATTGCATTCAGCCAGTGAATATAAATCATACAGCCATTTAATATAGCCGTTGTTAAGGCCCACCGCTGTGCCAGTCATGCAGCATGGTGGCACAGTCAAGATTTCAGGGTTGGAGAAAAGGAGTTGTACTGGCACCAAATTGCTTGTACCTATAACAGGATAAAATTTATTTATTGTTTATTTATTGGTTCGATTTATATGCCGCCCTTCTCCGGAGACTCAGGACGGCTTACAGTGCGTTAAGCAATAGCCTTCATACTTTTGTATATACCTGCTTAGTAGGGCTTTCGGGTCCCCCTAAGCGGTGTTCTTTTTTATACAAAGTCAGCTTATTGCCTCATTTTACCTACCTCGAAAGGATGGAAGGCTGAGTCAACCTTGAGCCTGGTGAGATTCGAACTTGCAGTAATTGCAGGCAGCTGGTGCTACTTAAAAGCACTTTAGTCTGCTGCGCCACCAAGGCTCTTAACAGAATAGAGCTGGAAGGGCCTTGAAGTCCCTTCTTCAAGTCCAACCCTCTGCTCAGGCAAGAATACCCCATCCCATTCTGGACAAATAGCTATTCTGTCTCTTCTTGAAAAGCGCCTGTGATGGAGCAGCCACAATTTCCAGAAGCAAGTCATTCCATTAATTAATTCTTCTCAGCCTCAGGAAATGTCTCCTTACTTCCAGGTTAGATTGCTTTCAATCAGAATACAGCTGGAAGGGACCTTGGAGGTCTTCTAGTCCAACCCCCAGCTCAAGCAGGAGATCCTATACAATTTGAGGCAAGCAGCTGTCCAGTCTGTAGGATATAAGGGAATTCAAAAATAAAATAGTAATGAAGGGAATAGTAATAATTGAATAGAAACTTGTTATTCTATTGTACAATATATGTTATGCTGCTACAAAAGTATTTTCCATTTAAGCATTTATTTGTTAAGCATTTATAATACATGTATCTCTAGCAAGATTACTGGTGGCACAATACTGGAAGAAGGAAGATATACCCACCATTGAGGAATGGACATTAAAAGTAGTACATTTGGCAGAAATGGCGAAGATTTCCGCATACCTTAGAGATCATTCGAATGAAAGATATATAAGGGAATGGAGAAGATGGATCAATTATATCCAAAACAAATATCGGACTAAAAAAACTTCAAATTGCTTATGAATGATATATTTGACTTTGTTAGAGTTTTATCTGTATATTGTTTTGAGTGCTAGGAGTTAAAGATCTAGGGTTAATCTAGCTCAATGTATCGTTAGCAGATTTTAGATTAGGGTTTTAGAATGTTGAATATTAGACCCTGTGCTGGTCCTGGGAAGTTCAGGGAGGGGGAGGGGGTGGGGGGAATGGGAGGGGGTTGGATTTGTGGGAGGGAAAGGGTGGGGGCGGGCAAGGGAGAGGGGAGGGGGTGGGGGGAAATGTTTGTACTTTTTATAAAACTTTTTAATAAAAATATATATATATAATACATGTATCTCTGTAAAAACATATGTATGAAATCAATTGTATCCTTCCTGCATTAAGATCTAAATATGTCTGAATTTTACAATGTAGTTAGATTATATGCTTTGTGGAACTTTTCTCCCATGTCTATGGTGCATATGTTTGGAAAAGGACATTATTCTGTTCTTTGGCATAAGAGAGGGGCCTGCTGAGGGTGCACGGAAACATTCCTTAAAACTGAGAGATGCTATGTAGATGTGTAATGGACAGGTACGGAGAGGTACGGGAGGTGCTGAAGAGAAAGTAATCTGAGAAAACAAAGAGAGAGATAATGTATTCCTTTGAGGCATCTTGGATTAGCTGAAACCCCAGAGGACCTGTCCAATATGTCCAAAGGAAGAGGGAAATGGGCCGTCAGGATAGGGAACTATAAAATGTAATGCTTTTGAAATTTTAGGTGTGGCTTCCTGGCTTAAACTCCTGTGTTGAGATCTGCTGGGATATACCCACCCTATTTTTTTTAATTTTTTTAAAAATTTGATTTATATGCCACCCTTCTCCGGAGACTCAGGGCGGCTTACAATGCGCTAAGCAATAGCCTTCATACTTTTGTATATTTACAAAGTCAGCTTATTGCCCCCACAAACTGGGTCCTCGATTTACCTACCTTAGAATTTACCTACCTTAGAAGGCTGAGTCAACCTTGAGCCTTGGTGAGATTCGAACCTGCAATAATTGCAGGCAGCTGATGTTAATAACAGGGCTTTAGACCACTGTACTATCCAAGGCTCTTGGATAGTACAGTATTTTGTACATTTTGTACATTTTGTAAATTCCTTTTGGACAGATAGTACAGTATTTTGCAAAATAGCTTTTATTATTTTCTTTTAATAAAATCTCTTTCTTTTCATCGACCCATGCTTGTTGGTTGAATTCATTTCCAACAAGTCTCTTCTTAAAAACGTTCAGGGATGAAGCACCCACAGCTTCTGGAGGCAAGCTGTTCCATAGGTTGGTTGTCCTCACTGTTAGGAAGTTTCTCCTTAATTCCAGGTTGCTTCTCTCCTTGATTAGTTTCCATCCGTTGTTGTTTGTTGGCTTGCCTTTGGGTGCTTTGGAAAATAGGTTGACCCCCTCTTCTTTAGGGCAACCCCTTACATACTGGAACACTGCTATCAGAGGTGGGTTTCACATAATTTTATCACTGGTTCTCCATGCACCGCTCGCTTCATTTGCGTATGCACCTTCCGCACATGTGCACGGCCTTCCGTGCATGCGCTTTGCTCGTACGCGTGGCTTGCATGCATGTGCGCGGCTTAGAAAACATGGCTAAATCGAATGGCATAGCACTGGGGCTTATGGGCAGGCCCGCCTGCAGGTCGCCACTACTGGTTTGCCCGAACCGGCTGAATACTGCCACTGATTGCTTTCATGTCACTTCTAATCCTTCTTTTCTCTATAGTTATACCCAGTTCCTGCAATTGTTCTTCATATGTTTTAGTCTCCAGCCTTCTAATCCTCGTTGCTCTTCTTTGCACTTTTTCTAAAGTCTCAGCAACTTTTTTGTAATGTGGTGACCAAAACTGGATGCAGTATACCAGATATGGTCTTACTATTAAAGATTCAACATTAAAGAGACCTCTCTTTCATGATCTTCCTATCTGTTACTTCTTGTCCTGCATTCAGGTGCTTCGAAGAATGGGTTGACCCCTTCTTCTAAATTTGGAAAGAATGAACTTCCAAAGAGCATGAACCATTATTTTTCTCTTGCTTTTCTGTATTTTGCTCAGGGGTGAGATTCAGCAGGTTCTGACAGGTTCTGTAGAACCGGTAGTGGAAATTTTGAGTAGTTCGGAGAACCGGCAAATACTACCTCTGGCTGGCCCCAGAGTTGGGTGGGAATGGAGATTTTGCAACATCCTTCCCCCCAGGAATGGGGTGGGAATGGAGATTTTGCAGTATCCTTCCCCGGCCACACCCGCCGAGCCACGCCCACCAAGCCACACCACACCTACCAAGCCATGCCCACAGAACCGGTAGTAAAAAAAATTGAATTCCACCCCTGATTTTGCTGACTTGTTTTATGCACTACACTGTGGCTGTGTGTGACACTTCTTACTCTGAACTGCAGTTTGGAGTTTGGAACTACCTAACTGCATCAGCACTCTTAATTAATGTGTGTGGACAATACAATGGCTGTAAAACGAACCCGTTACAGAGTCCTAGGGACGTTTATTGGACCATAGGAAAGATGACTGAGCTGACCATTTCTGCAGGAGTCTCCATTTTTGTCTACAGACACAGAGGAAGAGAAAGAGAGAAGGGAAGGAGAGAGACTGCATAGAAGTAGAACTGTACACTATATCTAAGAAGTGGTTTCCTTTGCTGGTGCTTCAAGCAACGTTCTTCAATGGTGTTTCATAAAATAGCTTCTAAAGAACAGAGCACAATTGCCATGCTGCTTCCCTTTACATCTCTTTCTGGGCTTCCTGGCACATCCTGCAAAGAGATATGGAGAGAAAAATAGGCAAGGGATGTGTCTGAATTGAAGTCAATTGTAGTTGCATCAAAAATGGAATAGTTTAAAAAAAACAGAGAGGTGTATTGAGGAGATTTACATTAAAACATTCCCTATATTAAAGATCAAAGAATGACACATCAGGGAAAGTGAATTTAAAAAAGGATCTCTTTTCAGTGAATTTACATTGGCAGATATGGATGTTAAGGGGCTGTATATAAAATGCTTTATGGTAGGGAAAGTTGCAAATACAAACATGTGGATTTTTTTAAAAAAAGAGGTTTGTTGGAGTAGATGGAGTAGAATTATCTGCCCACTCCAAAAGATTTTGGGCAGCTGTCATATTAATAGGTGCAGAAAAAGGAATTGCACTGGCATCAAATCAAAGAGCCTTGGTGGCGCAACAGACTAAAGTGCTGTTAATTAGCACCAGCTGCCTGCAATTACTGAAAGTTCGAATCTCACCAGGCTCAAGGTTGACTCAGCCTTCCATCCTTTCGAGGTAGGTAAAATGAGGACCCAGATTGTGGGGGCAATAAGCTGGCTTTGTATAAAAATGAACACCGCTTGGGGGGGCCGAAAGTCCTACTAAGCAGGTATATACAAAAGTATGAAGGCTATTGCTTAACGCATTGTAAGCCGCCCTGAGTCTCTGGAGAAGGGCTGCATATAAATCAAACCAATAAATAGATAAATAAATAAATTGCATTTGCCTATAACACAGTGTTGGAAGAAAAATCTGGTCTGGTTCCAAGGCGGGAGAAAGGCGCTGAAAATAAAATGAAGGCAAGCCACATTTTGGAAAGGAGGTCTCTGTTTATTCAGTAACCAGAAACTTCGATGACAGCAGCATGTTTCTGGGATGGCTCACAAAATGGGGTTGAGAGTAGGTGGGTTTTTATATTCTTTGGGGCTTTGTGATTGAGATGCCTGTTCGTATGTAAGAATGTGTCCTTTAATATTTTAATGGCTGTTACCAGATTCCTATTGGGTCATGTAGGGGTCATGGCTGGCTCTACAGGCAAAATGGGAAATGCAAATCCTAGGTGTTTGTCTGAGCTAATCTTGTCAGCTTTGGTTTGCCTAATTGTGTTGCTTATTTGGAGTCTCTTTGCTTATGAATAGATTGGCCCAGTCATTCTGAATGGGTACTAAATCTCCATTCCTAAAGACTTCAGACCTTCTGCTTGAGACTTTTTTCCCTGTAGCAGGAAGACTGGGGCTGTTTTCTGCCTTTTAAGCACATGTTTCCCCTCTTCTCCTTTAGGGGAAATATAATATTCTGCCTCTTTTAATATTCTCCAAAATATTTCATTCTCAGGGAAAGGGAGCTCCCTACAAGGGTAAAATAACAGTGTAACACAGTTGGAAAGGACCTTGGAGATCTTCTAGTCCAACCCCCTGCTCAGGCAGGAAACTCTATACCATTTCAGATAAACAGTTGTCCAATCTCTCCTTAAAAACCTTCAGTGTTTTGGAGCACCCTCAACTTCTGGAGGCAAGTCGTTCCATGGATTAGTTGTTCTCATCAAGGACAATTGATTAGAGATCCAACCTAGAACTAAGGAGAAATTTCTGACAGTTAGAACAATTAATCAGTGGAACGGCTTGCCTCCAGAAGTCCTGGGTGCTCCAACACTGGAGGTCTTTAAGAAGAGTTTGGACAGCCATTTGTCTGAAATGGTATAGGGTTTCCTACTTGAACAGGGGGTTGGGTTAGAAGACCTGTAAGATCCCTTCCAACTCAGTTATTCTATTATATCTTAGAAACAGATAATCCTGAAAAAACAATCTATCTATGTGGTCACCAGGAGTTGAAAATGACTTGATGATACATAGTCAATGAAACAGAATATTCTAAGTGTGATCAGTTGAATGTCATTATATTTTCTGTTTGGTTCTCCCCATCAACAATAGGTCAGTGATGGAAGGCATACATATGTGCTAGTCGTTCCCGACTCTAGGGGGCAGTGCTCATCTTCGTTTCAAAGCTGAAGAGCCAGCGCTGTCCGAAGACGTCTCCATGGTCATGTAGCTGGCATGACACAATGTCAAAGGCGCACAGAATGCTGTTACCTTCCCACCAAAGGTGGTCCCTATTTTTCTACTTGCATTTTTTACATGCTTTCAAACTGCTAGGTTGACAGAAGCTGGGACAAGTAACAGGAGCTCACCCCATTACTAGGGGCACTAGGGGTTCGAACGGCTGAACTTCCGATCTTTTGATCGACAAGCTCAGCGTCTTAGCCACTGAGCCACCGCGTCACCTATCCCTTTCTTAAATATCGTAAATTTACCTAGCTGTCACACTGCTAACTGAACAGTTGTCTTCAGGAGAAATGTCATGCCCTTGGAGTCAGACTCAGCTGCCATGAAGGCTGCTTCAGGCACTCCTTTGCCCCTCAGCCCATCTTGGCTATTTTTTAGATCTCTGCAGTTTGCTGAGCAAGCCACAAGATGCTGAATTCACCAGCAAACCTTAAGAAAGATTTGGCATCTCCTGGGCATGTTTTGCAGGGAGGGAATCTTAAATCTCACAATAACAGTTTTCTCTTGCTTGAAGCAAGTGGCTTCTCATTATGTGACTCTCGACTGGAATCCAGTTATTTAGGAACCCAGCTTTTTAATTGACTAACACTTTGTCTGTCCCTTGACTTGGCTTCATAAATCTTCAGCCTGACCTTGGATTGTTTGACCTGGATTTCTCTGTCTTCCAGCTAAATTCTAATCTGCAAATAATTCCTGTTTTCCTGCTTCTGCCTTTTTCTCTGCTATCTCCTGCTACCTTAATGTTGGGACTTATAGCAAGAAGTCCTTCCTTTAACATTGGGTGTGCCTACAAACTGGGCCTGGCTCCTGAAGGGGTGCTAATCTAGCCAAGACCCAAAAAGAAGGAGAAGACCAGAGGTGATATTCTGCCAGTTTCGACCAGCTCAGGCAAACCGGTAGCAGAAATTGGGAGTGGGCCTGCCCACATGCCCCAGCTCTATGCCGTCCTATTTAGGCACGCTTTTGAGGCCGGGTACATGCGTGAAAGCAGTGGTGAAATGTAAAATTTGTTACTACCGGTTCTGTGGGCATGGTTTGGTGGGGGGTGGGTAATGTGACTCTGTGGGTATGGCCAACTTTTTTTTTAACTTTTAAAACCATTTTTTCTACAACCTCTTCGGCTGAAGAGGTTGTAAAAAATGCTTTTAAAAGCCTCTGACGATCTCAGCTGAGCCGCGTGATCATCAGAGCCTTTTTTTTTATTTTTAAAAACATTTTTTTGGCAGAAGAGGTTGTAAAAAAATGCTTTTAAAAGCCTCTGACGATCTCAGCTGAGCCGCGTGATCATCAGAGGCTTTTTTTTTTACTTTTAAAAGCATTTTTTGGGGGGAAGAGGTTGTAGAGGTTGGGAGGGGCAGGGATGTTTGCTCCCAGTTCTCCGAACCACCCACTGCCATTGCTACCGGATCAGGTGATCCGGTCCAAACCGGGTGATCCGGTCCGAACCGGGAGCATTTCACCGCTGCGTGGAAGGCATACGCAGCAGCAAAGTGCATGCACGGAAGGCCGGGCACATGCATGGAAGGGAGGCGCATGCGTGAACTGGTAGTAACAAAATGTGACCAGCAATGGCTCTTGGCCTCTTTGCTGGAAAACAACCGTTGAGAGATTTGCTTCGTGTTTGGATGTATTTCTTTCTTGTCAGCGTCTTCTGTTCCTGAACTGTTGCCAAGAAAAACCTTTGGCAGCTTGCCTAATTATCCCAAGGTCAGAGATAAACTGAAAGTGTTTTGAGAACTTTGCTTTCATTTAATTTGGAATAAGCTGAGAATGAGTTAATTCTCAGCTGTTTTAATAAAATCTGTTTGTTTTTGGAACTGTTTTGCATTTAATATTAACTACATGGGCCTGGGTCACAAAAGGATATTTCAAATTCCCTTACAGCAATTTTGACAGCTAAGAACAGCAGAGTGATAGGATTAGAGCAAGCAGTTCCTCACCCAAAAATCTAACACAGGACATAGCCATCAGCCACAATAGGAATTACCCAACACCCTTTCAGAACACAAAACCCATATTCTACAAATCCCAGACTTCAAAGTTACAGAACCATATAAGAACCCTTCCACTTATCCAGTAACCCCAGGTTGGTTCTACTCTTCAATAAACTTTCTTTTTAGTCAGCCTCCATGTTATTTCCAGCGTCCTTCTCCCAGCTTGGAACTGAACTAGATGGATTTTGCTTCCAACAATGAGTCTGGTATACAAATTGAATAAAATAAATAAATAAATAAATTTGGACTTAAGCAGAAGCTAGGCATCTACCAGACTTGAGTGTCCATGTGAATGTAGATTGGACAATTCTTCTGACAGCTAAATTTGTGTGCCTGTGCATGTAGCTTTTGCCATGATTTTTTTAGAGACCTTAATTCTCACTTGACTCTAGAAACAGAAAATCCATTGTCTCATGAACCTTGTTATTGATACAAACTATATTCCCTTTGCATTTTGACTGTATTTAATCAGTCTTCACCTGCTAAACATATACAGATAATCCTTGACGGATGATGATATAATTGAGGTTGGAATTATGGCCATATGTCACACTGGTTTTTAAGCAAGTCACCAGGTCCCTCTGTGATTTTATGATCTTTTTATGTGGTGGTTGTTAAGTGAATAATCATGGTTAAGGGAACACCATAGTCGTTAAGTGAATCCATTGTCCACAATGGGTTGTTGTTGTTGTTTTGCTAAACATTAGAAATAAATACCAGTTTCTAGCAAAAAAATATGTAAATCACAGCTTTATATGACTGTGGGATGCTGCAAATAAGTATAAATGTAGGCAGGTTGCCAAGTGCCCAAAATACAATCACAGGACAGAGTTGATGGTTGAGGCCAGCAGATCTACAATGGGAGAGCCATCGTAACTTCAAATGGTCACTAAGCAACTGGTTGTAACCAGCGGTGGGATTCAAGTAATTTAACAACTGGTTTTCTGCCCTAATGGTTTCTTCCAATAACCAGTTTGCCAAATTGCTCAGAAAGTTAACAAGCGGTTCTCTCGAAGTGGTGTGAACTGGTTGAATCCGACCACTGGTCGTAACCAGAGGTGGGTTTCAAAGATTTTTACCACCAGTTCACCGCACGTGTGCATGCTTACTTCACTTGCCCACCTTCCGCGCATGTGCCCAGTCTTCTGCGTGTGCACACACCTTCCGCGCATGTGCCCGGCCTCAAAAACATGGCTAAATAGAACAGCATAGCCCTGGGACGGGTGGGCGGGTCCACCCGTAATCTCCGCTACCAGTTGGCCTGAATTGGTACAAACTGGCTGAATACCATCACTGGTCATAACTCAAGGACTACCTATCCCCGTGATGGCGAATCTATGGTATGCGTGCCACAAGTGGCATGCGTAGCCGTATCAGTGGGCACACGAGCTCAGCTCTGGCATGCGCAGGCTGTTTCCTGCCTCCAGAGGGCCTCGGGGTATGGTGGGAAAGGCCCATTTTTCTCTCTCCCCAGCTTCTAGAGCCTTTCTAGGAGTCTAGGGAGGGTGAAAAAAGCCTTCCCCCCCCCACCCAGAGGCCCTCCAGAGGCTGGAAACGGCTTGTTTGCCAACTTCCGGTGGGACCATTTTCACCCTCCCCAGACTCCTAGAAAGGCTCTGGAGGCTGGGGAGAGTAAAAACAGGCCTACTGTGCCATCAAATGCCAGGAGCGGGGGGAGTCACAGGCGCAGGGCACATAGAATTATGGGTGTGGGCACGCGCATGCGTGACCCCCCTCCCCTGCTCCTGGCAAAAAGCGATGGCAAAAAGGTTAGCCATCACTGACCTATATCTTTAAAATTGATATTAATTTATTCCATTCTAAGGAGGTCAGACAATTACTAGCCCCTCTTCTCTATGGGCAATTATTTTCCAGGGGGAAAAAAACCCTGAAAGAAAATCAGTGTCTGGATACATTAGGTAAATTATTGCCAATTCACCTTTCCAACAAGTAGATTTGATGTTCTTTTGTAAAGACAAATGACAAAAAAAAAGAAAGAAAAGAAAAAAGGAAGAAGTTGGATTTTCCAGAACAGGGTGACCACATTTTAGCTGAGTTTCTGTATCTGCAGTGTGGATCTTTTAACCTTGATCAGCATAAAAGCTTTAAAGGCACTGCCAAGCTTCCAAAGGCTCATAGCTATTTGTAGAAAAATCATAATGATTTTATTGGAAATAGACCAACAAGCAATGCTACTCAGCAGCCAAGAAAAGCGTGAACGGTTACAGGGTGTTCAGATTACCCCGAGGAAAGAAATGTTTTAAGTGCAGAAAAAGGCTGTTCTGAGTTGAAGACACCCCAGCAGCAAAACATTAGCATTGCATACAATACTAAAAGCATTGCTTTTAGTTTCGGCGTCCTCCATTTTCACTCAAAAGCTTGGGAAAAAATGGCAATATCAGTAAATAGCTTGGCCGGTAGCCTACTGAGAGTCATGAAAAGTTTTGGTCACCACAATATAAAAAAAAGATGTTGAGCTTTTAGAAAGAGTTTAGAGAAGAGCAACAAAGATGATTAAGGGAACTGGAGGCTAAAACATATGAAGAACAGTTGCAGGAATTGGGTATGTCTAGTTTAACTGAGTGGTGGCTCAGTGGCTAAGACGCTGAGCTTGTCGATCGAAAGGTCGGCAGTTCGGCGGTTCAAATCCCTAGTGCTGCATAACAGGGTGAGCTCCCGTTACTTGTCCCAGCTTCTGCCAATCTAGCAGTTCGAAAGCACATAAAAAATGCAAGTAGAAAAATAGGGACCACCTTTGGTGGGAAAGTAACAGCGTTCCGTGTGCCTTTGGAGTTGAATCATGCCGGCCACGTGACCATGGAGACGTCTTCGGACAGTGCTGGCTCTTTGGCTTTGAAATGGAGATGAGCACTGCCCCCTAGAGTTGGGAATAACTAACACATATGTGCGAGGGGAACCTTTGCCTTTACCTTTAGTTTAACAAAAAGAAGAACTAGGGACAGTGGTGGGATTCAGCCAGTTCGCACCACTTGGGAAGAACAGATTGTTAATTTTCTGAGCAGTTTGGTGAACTGGTTGTTGGAAGAAATCGTTAGTGCAGAGAACCTGTTGTTAAATTATTTGAATCCCACCACTGACTAGGGGTGACATGATAGCAATGTTCCAATATGTCAGGGGTTGCCACAAAGAAGAAGGAGTCAAGCTATTCTCCAAAGCACCCGAAGGCAGGACAAGAAGCGACGGAGGGAAACTAATCAAGGAGAGAACCAACCTAGAACAAAGGAGAAATTTCCTGACAGTTAGAACAATTAATTAACGGAATGACTTGCCTCCAGATGTTGTGGGTATTCCAACACTGGAGGTTTTTAAGAAGAGATTGGATAACCATTTGTCTGAAGTGGTATTGGGTTTCCTGCCTGAGCAAGGGGTTGGATTAGAAGATCTCCAAGGTCCCTTCCAATTGTTGTAGAGTTGTAGAGTCAACAGCTCTACAATTTCCTGATAATCTCCTTTCCAAGTTCTATCCAAGTTAGCCCTGCTTAGATTTTCAAAATCTGCCATAATTGATTTAGGGTGACAACCTTCTGCTCTATACAAGCAAATTACAACTTTTGCAACAAATACTCCAACAGGCAGTGTTCATTTAATAGGAATTTGGGTGGTTTTCAGAAGTGTTCTCTCAAGTTTAGCTTATTCCTAATGCAGCACTTCCAAGTCCATTGTGCCTCGGTTGCTCCCAAATTAGCAGAAGGATCTCCAGCTACCAATTGACTATCTCTTTACCATTAGCTGATACTTTACCAACCAAG
This sequence comes from Ptyas mucosa, assembly GCA_012654045.1. NCBI lineage: Eukaryota > Metazoa > Chordata > Lepidosauria > Squamata > Colubridae > Ptyas > Ptyas mucosa. Next base: position 16,448,468 of record WNWU01000013.1, read on the forward strand.
TGTTCCAGAGCATAAAACCATTTCAAAACAGCAGGTTTACAAACTGTTTCTGCCACCAATTTAGGGATGTGAAGCACAGATGGTGCACAGCGTGTTTCAATTTACCATCATCCTAGACTAGAAGAGTTCCGGACGTCATAGAGGAGCAATGCAGAATGGTAAATAACCACGCTGGAAAGCTGAACAAACTCAAGCTGTTTGTCTTGCAAAGAAGGTGGTGAAGATCAAGGAGACACTTGAAGGCCTCTTTCCATGCTCTTTTCCAATGCACCCAGTTTCCATTGTTGAAATCACTGTGTCAGAGTGCGCACAGCTTTGCTATATGAGACAACCCAGGAGCAATAATAGCAAACAGGTTTATAATAAATAGTGGTTTTATCTACAAAAGAATATATACTAAACATACATGTACTATAGGCAGAAGTCAAACAAGCAGCAATTATAGCAGGGAAGCACACACAGAGAGCGAGAGATGCCCTAACAGGGTCTCTTCTTATCATACAGGCTCTTAAAGGGATAACAGCCAAAAACCTTGCTGACCCATTCCCATCATTACATCATTGCATCAGCTGGTCAGCTCTTAAATCACTACCCTGACACACTGAATATCAGGTTCTCCAAGACTTAAAAAAGAGCAGCCTTTGTCATTGGTAATAACCTATCCGTTTCCTGCAATTATAAAATTATTTTTTTTCCAGTTGTCCATTGTCTTCTGAATGGATGCATCCAAATCACATCACTCAACACGACCTCTGAAAAAGTCCTTCCAAATGCTTTCAATCACTTGCCACCTATTTATTTATTTAACTCATGGCATATCATACATGGATTAGCAGTATATGTTAACACTTCATCCAGATTAGTAGAACACAATAAAATATAGATGTTAAAAAGATCTATTTTCAAATATCAATGCCTAGGTATCTAACCACTGAAGCGCAGCATTGCTTATATTAAAAACACCCAATAATGGATCGATATATGGCTTCAGCTTACAGCTGGTCACAGTGTGATCTACAGTCTGACATGGAACCCCGTAGTCACACTGAAGGGAGGATACCATGCCTTTTTTATACAAAGAATCCCAGCAGACACTATGTGCAGTGCAAATGGATTCAGGATTGTCTATCAAGGCAGTGCAATCCTAAATTGCATTAACAGAGGGATACAATCAAGATCAAGTGAGGTACTAATACTACTTTATAAAGACCATACCTAGAATACTGCATCCAGTTTTGGTCACCACACTATAAAAAAGATGTTGAGACTCTAGAAAGAGTACAGAGAAGAGCAACCAGGATGATTAGGAGACTATTTATGAGACCGCCTACTGCCACCAGTGGCCTCCCACTGGCCGGTACGCTCTCATAGAGAGGAGCTCCTCCGGGTGCCATCAGCCAAACAATGTCGACTGGCGGCCCCCAGGGGGGGAGCCTTCTCTGTGGGGGCACCTACTATCTGGAATGAGCTCCCCCGGAGATACGGAGGATCCTGGACCTACGCACCTTCCGACACGCTCTTAAGACCTTTTTATTTCACCAGGCTGGCCTGGCCTAATTCTCCTCTTTTAAATAATAATATAAATTTTAAATCTGTTTTAAATTATTGGGGTTTTAAAATTATTATTTAATTGGATTTTAATGTGTTTTAAATGTTGTATTTATATATTTTATTTATGGCTGTGCACTGCCCTGAGTCCTTCGGGAGTAGGGCGGTATATAAATCAAATAAACAAACAAACAAACAAACAAACAAACAAACAAACAAGACTGGAGACTAAAACATGTGAAGAACGGTTGCAGGAACTGGGCATGGCTAGTCTAGTGAAGAGAAGGACCAGGGGAGACATGATAGCAGTCTTCCAATATTTGAGGGGCTGCCACAGAGAGGAGGGGGTCAAGCTATTTTCCAAGGCACCTGAATGCCAGTTAAGGAATAATGGATGGAAACTAATCAAGGAGAGATTCAACCACAGGTGGGATTTAGTAGGTTCTGATCAGTTCTGGAGAACCAGTAACGGAAATTTTGAATACTTCGCAGAACACATAAATATCACCTCTGACTGGCCCCGCCCCAGGGGTGGGTTCTACTTACCTTTACTACCGGTTCGCAACGGGGACGCACGTGAGCTCTCGCTTCACTTGCATGCGTGTACTCTTCTGCGCATGCGCAGAAGCATTCTGAAGACATTGGGGTCGGTGGGTGGAGTTTCCTGCCGGTTTTACTACCGGTTCTATAGAACTAGTGTGAACCAGGGGCAACCCACCACTGCCCCGCCCCCATCTATTCTCTGCTTCCTGAGTCCCAGCTGATCAGGAGGAAATGGGGATTTTGCAGTATCCTTCCCCTGGAGTGGGGTGGGAATGGAGATTTTACAGTATCCTTCTCCTGCCACGCCCACCAAGCCACGCCCACCAAACCATGCCACGCCCACCAAGCCACACCCACAGAACAGGTAGTAAAAAAATTTGAAACCCACCACTAGATTCAACCTAGAAATAAGGAGAAATTTTCTGACAGTGAGAACAGAAGTTGCCTTCATAAGTTGTGGGAACTTCATCACTGGAGGTTTTCAAGAAGAGATTGGACTGCCATTTGTTGGAAACGGTATAGGGCCATGATGGTGAATCTATGGCACGGGTGCCACAGGTGGCACACGGAGCTATATCTGTGGGCACATGAGTGTTGCCCTACCTCAGTCCAGCACGCATGTGCGTGCTGGCCAGCTGATTTTTGGGCCCACTGGAAGTTGGGAAATGAGCTGTTTCAGGGCCTCCGGAGGGTCTCTGGGGGGGGGATAAAGCTGTTTTCACCTTCCCCAGGCTCCTAGAAAGGCTCTTGGAGCCTGGGGAGGGCAAAAAAATGGGCTTACCGGGCCCACCATGCCAAAAGCAGGGGGAGAGCGGGGGGGGGGGGTCACGCACACATGCGGGGGGGGAAGGGGCACATTGAATTATGGGTGTGGGCACGCGCACGTGCAATCCCCCCCACTACCCCCACTTTTGGCACGCAATGGCAAAAAGGTTAGCCATCATTGGTATAGGGTCTTCCGCTTCGGGGTTGGACTAAATGACCTACAAGGTCCCTTCCAACTCTGTTAATCTAATCTAATCTAATCTAGTCTAGTCTAGTCTAGTCTAATCTAATCTAATCTAATCTAATCTAATCTAATCTAATCTAATC
>WNWU01000013.1:16479113-16494528 GCA_012654045.1 Ptyas mucosa
TATCTATCTATCTATCTATCTATCTATCTATCTATCTATCTATCTAGAGAGATAGAGAGATAGATATAGATAGATAGATAGATAGATAGATAGATAGATAGATAGAGATAGATAGATAGAGATAGAGATAGAGATAGAGGTAGGTAGGTAGGTAGGTTGGTAGGTAGAGAGAGAGAAAGAAAGAAAGAAGGAAGGAAGGAAGGAAGGAAAGAAAGAAAGAAAGAAAGAAAGAAAGAAAGAAAGAAAGAAAGAAAGAAAGAAAGAAAGAAAGAAAGAAAAAAAAAGAATTAATTCTTTGTTGGCCAAGTGTGATTGGACACACAAGGAAATTGTCTTGGTGCATACGCTCTCAGTGTACATAAAAGAAAAGATACGTTTGTCAAGAATCATAAGGTACAACACTTAATGATAGTCATAGGGAACAAATAAGCGATCAAATCATATAAGGAAATAGTCAATATAAATGTTAAGGATACCAGCAACAAGGTTACAGTCATACAGTCATAAGTGGAAGGAGATGGGTGGTGGGAACGATGAGAAGACTACTAGTAATGCAGACTTAGTAACTAGTTGTTGAGTGTTGAGGGAATTATTTGTTTAGCAGAGCGATGATATTCTTGTGTCTAGTTCTTCTGGTGTGAAGTGCTCTATAGAGTCGTTTTGAGGGTAGGAGTTGAAACAGTTTATGCTATAGACCCAGGATAATTTAAAGTCAGACTTTGAGAGAGATGGGTGGTTCAGAAATATGTAAAATAAATAGATAAGTTAATAGATAAGTTAATAGATAAGTTAATTAAAAGAATTTCCTTTAATTTAGTTTGGGCTACGCTGAGAATGAGTGAATTCTCAGCTGTTCTAATAAAGTCTGTTTGTTTTCAAACTGTTTGTATTTAATACTAACTACTTGAGCCTGGGTCACAACAATTAGTCAACATCTCTCCACTTGCCTGGGAACCCCTCAAAGGTGGGTTTCACATCATTTTGTCACTGGCTCACCATGCATAGAAAATGGGCATGTACCCCTTCTGTGCATGTGTGCAGACTTCTGTGCATGTGCTTTGCTCGCGCACACTGCTTGCATGCATGTGCGTGGCTTAGAAAACGTGGCTAAATAGTATGGCATACAGTGTGGGATTCTATCGGTTCCAACTGGTTCGGGTGAACCGTTAGCTCTGACTATCAGCTGTGAGTGAACCAGTTCACTCCGATTTTGAAGTAGGCCCGCCTGCCCACCTGCACCTTCGTTATACTGAGCTATATCTCCGTTTCCAAAGCCCAGCTGATCAGCGTGGCAGAGTGGATTGCTGCACCTCAGCTGTTTTCCTTGCCGGCAGCAATGCAAAAGGTGAGTTTTCTCTAAACTGCACATGTGGATGTAGCGAAGCGCGCGCTTAGTGAACTGGTTGTTAAACCGGTAGGATCTCACCCCTGACGGCATAGCACTGGGGCAAGTGGATGGAGGTGGGCCCACCAGCAGGTCGCCACTACCGGTTTGCCCGAACTGATCGAACCCGGCTGAATACCACCACTGGAACTTCTCCAAAATGGCAACAGATGGACTACTTGTGTAGAAAATTCCAGAGACAGCTTTGAAGAAAACATGTGGCAGCTATTACGAAACTTGACATGGCCCAGAAAGATGGAGAGGGTGAGGAAGAAACTCAAGATTAACCTGCCTTGATTCTCTTTAATATGAGAGAGGAGGCAGAGAATTTGTCAGGCTTTCAAAATTTCATATTTATATCTTGTAACAATAAAGTTCTAATCTACTTCTTGTGGTGTATTTTTCCTGACCTGGTGTAAGCCCTCAAGATCACGTGAAGTGTTAATACCACTTTATAATGCCTTAGTAAGGCCACACTTGGAATACTGCATTCAATTTTGGTCACCACAATGTAAAAAAGATGTTGAGACTCTAGAAAGAGTGCAAAGAAGAGCAACAAAGATGATTATGGGACTGGAAGCTAAAATGAAGAACGGTTGCAGGAATTATGTATGTCTAGTTTAATGATAAGAAGGACTAGGGGAGACATGATAACAGTGTTCCAATATCTCAGGGGCCGCCACAAAGAAGAGGGAGTCAAGTTATTCTCCAAAGCACCTGAGGGCAGGACAAGAAGCAATGGGTGGAAACTAATCAAGGAGAGAAACAACTTAGAACTAAGGAGAAATTTCCCAACAGTTAGAACAATTAATCAGTGGAACAACTTGCCTCCAGAAGTTGTGAATGCTCCAACACTGGAAGCTTTCAAGAAGATGTTGGATAACCATTTGTCTGAAGTGGTGTAGGATTTCCTGCCTAAGCAGGAGGTTGGACTAGAAGACCTCCAAGGTCCCTTCCAACTCTGTTTATTCTATTCTGTTCTGTTCTGTTCTGTTCTGTTCTATTCTATTCTATTCTATTCTATTCTATTCTATTCTATTCTATTCTATTCTATTCTATTCTATTCATCGATATTGAAGCATATAATTTATATTTAACTCAAACAGTTGACACCCCTGGAGTAGCAGTGGTATGTAACATTTTTTTCTTACATCCTTAAGTCTCTGCCAGGCTTCCATCTGTCTGTCAGCATGTTATACTTCCCTTAAGGAAGTATAAATTATAATGCATGAAGATATTCTGGTAGCACATATGATTGGTGAGTTAGCCATAATTCAAGCAGTTGTGACCCTATGCCAGAGATACTTTAAATATGGCACAGCTTTTAGTGAATAACCCCTGGGAAAGAATATAGGTTGGCAATAAGCTTGGAATGCAAAGAGCTGACCCTTTGCTAACCAATATTTTTGGCATGGCAAAACTTTCTAGTATGCGGCTGCTTAATCCCCACCTGTAATTTAATATTCTGTTGGAGAAACATGATTGTCTTCCTTGTTGCAAATAGTAATATAGATAAAAGATTCAAAAGCAAGCAGGAATTACAATGATGACATCTACAAAGTTTGCCAAGTAACTCCAAGCACATGTGTGAAGGGATTTACAATGTAAACATTGCCAAGTTTACACACAATTTGCAACACCTCATTAGAGTATCTATCATACAGTATATATGCTGAAGGAAAATGTGGACCACCCCATTAGCTGCTTGCCAATTTTCTGCACTGCTACTATACCATCTCTGGAGATTATGAAGACAATGGATAGTGACTCTTCTTGGATGATTTAATAGAATAACTTGGTTGGAAGGGACCTTGGAGGTCTTCTATTCCGAATCCCCCGCTCAAACAGGAGACACTATACCACTTCAGACAAATGGATGTCCAATCTCTTCTTAAAAATCTCCAGGGATGGAGCGCCCAAAACTTTATCTGCTTTACACTGCAGAGGATTGGACTAGATGATCTTGGTGTACCACTTCTACCCTAAAATTCCATTCCTTCTGAACTTCTTCTGCAGTATTAAGAAGATACTGTTGGAAGAAATATCCATCTGGTTCAGTTCCAAACTGGGAAAAAGGCACTGGAAACAAAAAGGAGGCTGATTGGAAGGAGGGTCCATTTATTGATGAACAGAAGCACATGTTTGTGGTTCTGCTGCAGCTGGCCACACATGGAGTTCAGAGTAAGGGGTTTTTATACCTTCTCTTGGGCTTTGAACTTGAGCTTCCTGTTTCTGTGCAAGAACATGTATTCTATTGGCTGTTATCAGACTCCCATGGGACCATGTAGGGATCATGTTTGTCTGAGCTAGTTTGGTTGAAGTTTGCTCAGTGATTTAATTTAATTTAATTTAATTTAATTTAATTTAATTTAATTAATTAAATTTATATGCTGCCCTTCTCCGAAGACTCAGGGCGGCTCACAATACATTTAAAAAATCATTATAAAAAGACATTGAACATTAAAAAACATTAAAAACATTAAAAACTCATTCATATCATTCATGGCCAGATCTCGCCAGATCACAAGAGCCAGATCAAGGGCTCCAGGCCTGCTGGAAAATCCAGGTCTTCACCACTTTTCGGAAGACCAGTAGGGTGGGGATGGTCCGGACCTTAGGAGATAACTGGTTCCAGAGAGCTGGGGCAGCCACAGAGAAGGCCCTCCCACATGGGCCCGCCAGCCGACAATGTTTAGCTGACGGGACCCGGAGGAGACCAACTCTGTGGGATCTTACTGGTCGCTGGGAGCTATGCGGCAGAAGGTGGTCTCGAAGATAACCTGGCCCTGAGCCATGTAGGGCTTTAAAGGTAATAACCAACACCTTGAATTGTGACCAGAGACCAATAGGGAGCCAGTTCAGCTCACGGAGAATTGGTGTAATGTGGGTGTACCTAGGTGCACCCACGACAGCTTGCGCGGCTGAGTTCTGGACCGACTGTAGTCTCCGAACACTTTTCAAAGGTAGCCCCATGTAGAGCACGATGCAATGTCTTCAGGTGATTGTGCCATGTGGTGACCTTTACTGCTAGATAGGTTAATCCTATTATGTTCTGGAGGGTTATATCTTAATCCCATCAACCTGGAGCTGGAGGTCTTTTGTCTTGTAGATAGGCTGGCCCAGTCTTTCTTAATGGGCACCACATATCTGCTGGGGGCAGGGAGCTGCTTTCTTTCTTTAAAACATGTTTCTTCTTATATCATCCAGGGAAATATAAAATTTTGCCTTTTTTTAATCTTTCCCAAAATACTTCATTCTTCTAAGAGAAGGGTGGGTGCTAACTTTCTTCAATACTGCTCTACCTGACAAAGCAAGTGTAAGAGGAATGTTTTCCACATGGTAAATGCTAGCTGTGTTACTGCTGAAAAGGACTTGGCATGTGATAAAGCTAAGTAACAGTTACAGACTTGGAAGGGACCTTGGAGGTCATCTAGTCCAACCCCCTGCTCACACAGGAAACCTATACTAGGGATTCAAACTGCTGACCTTTCTGATCGACAAGCTCAGCGTCTTAGCCACTGAGCCACTTAGGAAGCTGCCAAGAGTCAAAGCAAGCATGATAAGGAGACAAACTCTCATCACTTTGCAATCCTTGGGAAATTCCTGAGTATGTTAGCGGTTGCCTTCCAGAAATTTCAGACAACAGTTCTCAGCATCCCTTGCAGCAAATCTTGTTGGCTGGAGCTGGTGGGAATGTAAATACCAAGAATTTACAGACAACTTTACACAGATTGATCTGAGTTGAATAATTCGCAACCTCTGGAGCGATGCAGTACTTAAGCTTCCAGCACCCCTTGTAGAAAATTGTCCAAAGGGATTTGATGCAATAAAGTGGGAAAAGTATTCAATGTACAAAGGTTAATCTTTTAATACAATAAATCAATAAGATAATAAATATGAAATGCTTAGTCACACTGAAACTAATTCACTTTTAATGAAGAACATAAGGACCGAAGGATAGGTCTACTGGGTCATGTGAAATCCCATCATAGTTTAACATCTCCCAGCGGCAAGCAGAAGTCTCCGGGATGCCCATAAGAGGAAGGTGGACACACCATTTTCCCACCACTCTTGTCCTGGAACAGCACTTGGACACGTTTACTTATTTATTTTTTTCCAATTTCTATAGCCCCCACCCACCCCAATCAATGACTCTGGACAGCTTACAGTTCTAAAACTATAAAAAGAGGAAACATATTTAAAACAATACAAACCAGAATAAATATAGACAGCAGTTGAGACAATCAATGAGTTAATTGTAAAACCAAGAAATGGGGATCTTAGCACATTCAGAACCCCAGGATCGGGTACCAAGCCTAGTTCTTGAAGCCTTATGAAAGGCCGAGAGGGTTGAGGCCATTCTAATCTCCGAGGGGGAGATATTCCACAGAGTAGGGGCTACCGCAGGAAAGGCCCCTCTTCTAGTCCCTGTCAGTCAACAGTGTTTAGCTAATGGGATCTGCAGCTTGCCCATCCATTGCTATTCCTGTAACCCAGTTTTCCAGCTTTTAGAACTTTTCTCTTTATCCCCTAATAGTTGTCTGTCTGTCTGTCTGTCTGTCTGTCCGTCCGTCTGTCTATCTATCCATTCTCTATCTATCTATCTATCTATCTATCTATCTAGCTATCTAGCTATCTAGCTATCTAGCTATCTAGCTATCTATCTATCTATCCATCCATCCATTCTGGTCTGTCGGTCTGTCGGTCGGTCACTCGGCCTATCTATCTATCTATCTATCTATCTATCTATCTATCTATCTATCTATCTTCTATCTACCTATCAATCCAACCATCCATCCATCCATCCATCCATATCTCTGCCTGCCTGCCTGCCTGCCTACCTGCCTACCTATCCTATCCATATCTATCTATTTGTCTGTCTGTCTGTCTATCCATCTATCCATTCATTATCTATCTATCTATCTATCTATCTATCTATCTATCTATCTATCTACCCACCCATCCATTCTGGTCGGTTGGTCTGTCGGTCTGTCGGTCTGTCGGTCTGTCGGTCTGTCGGTCTATCTATCTATCTATCTATCTATCTATCTATCTATCTATCTATCTTCTATCTACCTATCCATCCAACCATCCATCCATCTATCCATCCATCCATCCATCCATCCATCCATCCATATCTCTGCCTGCCTGCCTACCTTCCTATCCTATCCATATCTATCTATTTGTCTGTCTGTCTATCTATCTATCTATCTATCTATCTATCTATCTATCTATCTATCTGTTGATTTATCTATCGATCTATCATCTATCTATCATAATCCATCACTTATAATGAAAATTATATTGAAGAGGAATATAACTGCGTTGGTCTGTAAAGTAAAGAAAGAAAACAGGAAAATCAGTTTTAGGCGGACAAGCATTCACAGTTAATGTTTGGTTTTTTAAATGAAATAGTTTCACTACCTGGCTTCAGCTGCGAAAGCTACAAAAGCTATGACAGCTGTTGAGATTTTAATGACTTTCTGAGTGTGGCATATATCAACTTTTTTTGTATGCGTTTTTTGTGCTGTTGGTTGATATGAAAGTAAAGTGTTTATCATTCCGAAGCCAAGATTTTTGCTTTCTGCTACATCTGGAATGATCAACATGCAGAACTTTTAAATTCTAATCAGTCAGGTATATAAGACAAATCTACAGGGATAGGACCATGAACGATTGCATTCTTCTTTCCCAGCCACAAATTTTTCCAAATGCAAAGAAAGTCTAACTGCAGGCTGAAATGGAGTACAAATAAATCTTTTCTTCAAGGCCCGTATTCAATACTTAAAAATATGAGTTATGCAATAAAATATTGCAGCATGACTCTGCTCCCTTACGTGATTCAGAAACGTTAGAGGATAAGTCAGGTTTGCCTAAAATTTATAAATACCTTCATAATCAATTGGAAAAAAAAACCCTTTCATTTTCCAACTGATTATATATAAATTTTAATCAAGCGTGCCTACTCTCTAACATTGGATGGAAATTAATCAAGAAGAGAAGTAACTTAGGAGAAATTTCCTGACAGTTAGAACAATTAATCAGTGGAACAACTTGCCTCCAGAAGTTGTGAATGCTCCAACACTGGAAGTTTTTAAGAAGATGTTGGATAACCATTTGTCTGAAGTGGTGTAGGGTTTCCTGCCTAAACAGGGGGTTGGACTAGAAGACCTCCAAGGTCCCTTCCAACTCTGTTATTCTATTCTATTCTATTTCTTAACCACTGTTAAGAGATGTTGTATTTCAATTGGCATAAAAATCCTCTGAATAACAAATGAATAACAGGTGCTGCAAAGATGTTCACATCAATGAACTATGATTTTGGGGAATGAGATGCAATTGCTGGGAAAGTTTCTAGTTACAATTTTAAGGAAAAGCTTTATTATTAAGAATCAATCGAAGATATTTGATTCTGGACAGATTAGAGATAATGATTGCAGTGGTAGATTAGAAGCCGTAGTGGATTTTCTACATGTAAAATACAATAATAGATTGTTAACAGAGGGTTTGGAAGTTTAGTTTTGGCAGGGTAAACACAGCTTTATAAAATATGCTTTATAAAACCTTAGTTCACACCTGGAATATTGCATCCAGTTTTGGTCATCACATTTCAAAAAAAGATGTTAAGACTTTGGAAAAAGTGCAAAGAAGAGCAACTAAGACGATTAAAGGTCTGGGGACTAAAACATGTGAAAGATGATTGCAGGATTTGGGTTTCGCTAGTCTAGAGAAAAGAAGGACGGAGGGGACATGATAGCAATATTCTAGTATTTGAACGACTGCCACAAAGAGGAGTGGGGATTAATTTATTTTCCAAAGCACCTGAGGGCAGGACAAGAAACAATGGATGGAAACTAATGAAGGAGAGAAGCAACCTGGAATTAAGGAGAAGCTTCCTAATAGTGAGAACAATTAATCTGCTGGCCTTCAGAAGTTGTGGGTGCTTCATCACTGGAGGTTTTTAAGAAGAGACTGGCCAGTCACTTGTCTGAAATGGTATAGGATCTCCTGCTTGAGCAGGGGGTTGGACTAGAAGACCTCAAAGATCCCTTCCAGCTCTATTTTAATTCTTCTTCTAGATCAGGGGTGTCAAACTCATATTATCACAGTGGCGTCATATGACATATTGGGACTTTTCCCCCCTTCACTAAACTGGGTATGGGCATGGCCAGTGTGTGATGTCCTAGAGTGGCCCAGCTACACCCCTGACCTGAACCCTAATGAACATCTCTGGAGGGACCTGAAAATGATTGTCCACTGACGGTCGCCATCCAACCTGACTGAGCTTGAGAGCATTGGCAAGGAAGAATGGTAGAAAAATCCTCCAATCCAGCGGCGCAAAGCTTGTCACGTCATCTGCAAAAAGACTCGATGCTGTAATTGCTGTCACAAGTGCTTCAACAATGTACTGAGTGAAGGGTCTGAATCAGGGGTGAAATCCAGCAGGTTCTGACTGGTTCTGAAGAACCGGTAGTAGAAACTTTGAGCAGTTTGGAGAACTGGTAATGGAAATTTTGAATATTCAGGGAACTGGCAAATACCACCTCAGGCTGGCCGCAGAGTGGGGTGGGAATGGAGATTTTGCAATATTCTTCCCCCAGGAGTGGGGTGGGAATGGAGATTTTGCAACATCCTTCCCCTGCCATGCCCACCAAGCCACGCCCACCAAGCCACACCACGCCCACCAAGCCACGCCCACAGAACCAGTAGTAAAAAAACATTGGTTTCATCAATGGTCTGAATACTTATGCCAATGTGATATTTGTTTTTTTCTTTTTAATAAATTTACAGCCATTTCTAAAATTTTAGTTTCACTATGAGATACCGTGTGTAGATGAATGGGAAAAAGTGCATTTCAACAATTGTAGAATCAGGCTGCAGCATAACAGAGTTGACACAAGTGAAGGTGGGGGCCTGAATACTTTCTGAATGCATTGCAGTCGTGGGTTCCTCCTGGTTCCGCCCGGTTCAGCCGAGCCGGTAGCGGTGATAATATGACGTCACCAAACCGGTTCTCTTTGCTTGGGAGCTGGGTCCTCCAGCCCTCCCTGCCCCCCCCCCCATTATTCTTACTTTTTATTTGGCCCCACCCCCAATGTATTCGCTGCCTCCCAAGTCCCAGCTGATCGGCTAGAAGGAAAAAAACTGTTTAAACTCTTGCCGCAGGGCTTCAAAGGGCCGCCCTACAGCTGATCAGTGTTAAAAGGCAGTGTGGTAGTAGACCAGTGCGCTTGAAAAAAAAATGGGTAGACCGGTACAGCTCTGCAAGTAGTTAAAAGCCTGGTAGACCAGTACCTCTACTAAATCCTAAAGAATTGTCACATGACCATCAAACCACGCCCACAAAATAAGCCACGCCCACGGTAGTAAAAAAATTTAGAACCCACCCCTGATGCACTGTATATATTTTTGGAGGATGAGGGAAGGACTTCTCAGAATGGTGAATGCTCATTGTCACTACAAAGAAGAAGAGGAGGTGGTGTCCTCCAGCCTTTTTCATGCTGTAATATGAGAGCTTTGTAAGAATAGCTTCAGGGAGGAGGAATAGATTTGCATGGAAATTCATCTAAGGTTGTTGAAATGAGTTCTTTCAAATTCCTTAATATATGAATTTATTTGCACACTCTATTCAATCCTGCAGTTTACAGGCCGCTTCAGAGACATTGAATGGTTTACAGCCGCCTTCTACCTGTTTCTACCCAAATACAGATCAAATCAGGGGTCCCCAACCTGTGGGCCGTGACCCACTACCGGTCTGTGGCCTCTTTGCAACTGGGTGATGTGAGTGCCTGGCTGGTGTGTGTGCGCACAGCCCCACTAATGCAAGTGTCGCAGGGGCTCGCAGCTCAGCTTGTGTGAGTATTGCAGGGCCTCGGGGCCTCACGCGAGCATCTCAGGTGCTCTTGGTCCCACTAGTACGAGTGCTCTTGGCCCCACGTGCATGATTAATTAGGGGTGAAATCCAGCAGGTTCTGAAGAACCAGTAGCGGAAATTTTGAGTAGTTCGGAGAACCAGCAAATGCCACCTCTGGCTGGCCCCAGAGTGGGATGGGAATGGAGATTTTGCAATATCCTTCCCCCAGGAGAGAGGAGGGAATGGGGATTTTGCAGTATCCTTTCCCTGCCACGCCCACCAAGCCACGCCCACAGAACTGGTAGGGAAAAATTTTGAATTTCACCCCTGTCGCACATGCGTACACGCCTGCCCCTCCCACAAAACCATCCCCACTTTCCCCCTCCCACTCTGGGCCGCCAACCTGGAAAGGTTGGGGAACTCTGGATTAAATTACATTTTTCTGTTGGTGAGATCTACAATAGAGTAGAACAGTCTTACCTATGGAGGTTGCAAGTTCTCTATTTCTGGAAGCTTCTAAGAAGAGGCTGGAGCGTCCCCTCTGGTAGAATTGCTTTTAATTTAATTGCTTTTTCTGCACTTTGGAGAAGGTTGGACTAGATACAAGGCTCTTCAAACTTGGCAACTTTAAGACTTGTGGACTTCAACTCCCAGAATTCCCCAGCCAACAGGACTGGCTGAGGAATTCTGGAAGTTGAAGTCCACAAGTCTTAAAGTTGCCAGGTTTGGAGACCCCCTGGACTTAGAAGATCCTTGTTGGGCAGGGTTGTCAAACTCATATTATTACAGAAGTGTCACATGACATATCGGGATTGTACGAGTCAAAAAGAGGGCTGTGAAAATATTTACAGACCCCTCACATCCTGGAGATAAACTGTTTCAACTCCTACCCTCAAAACGACACTATAGAGCACTGCACATCAGAACAACTAGACACAAGGACAGTTTTTTCCCGAATGCCATCACTCTGCTAAACAAATAATTCTCTCAACACTTGATTGATTTACTAAGTCTGCACTACTATTAATCTTCTCATCATTCCCGTCACCCATCTCCTTCCACTTATGAGTGTATGACTGTAATTTTTTTTTAAATTTGATTTATATGCCGCCCTTCTCCGGAGACTCAGGGCGGCTTACAATGCGCTAAGCAATAGCCTTCATACTTTTGTATATTTATACAAAGTCAGCTTATTGCCCCCACAAACTGGGTCCTCAATTTACCTACCTTAGAAAGGATGGAAGGCTGAGTCAACCTTGAGCCTTGGTGAAATTCGAACCTGCAATAATTGCAGGCAGCTGATGTTAATAACAGGGCTTTAGACCACTGTACTATCCAAGGCTCTTTTGTTGCTTGCATCCTTATTTTGTTGCTTGCATCCTTACGATTTATATTGATATTGTTTCCTGATTGCTTATTTGTACCCTATGACTATCATTAAGTGTTGTACCTTATGATTCTTGATGAACTGATTCTTGATGAGCCGAGATGGCGCAGTGGTTAGAGTGCAGTACTGCAGCTACTTCAGCTGACTGCTAGTTCAGCAGATCAGCAGATCAAATCTCACCAGGCTCAAGGTTGACTCAGCCTTCCATCCTTCCAAGGTGGGTAAAATGAGGACCCAGATTGTTGGGGGCAATATGCTAATACAATATGCTATTATGCAATATGCTATATGCTACCTTTGTAAACCGCTTAGAGAGGGCTGTAAAGCACTATGAAGTGGTATAGAAGTCTAACTAATAAATAAATAAACAAACGTATCTTTTCTTTTATGTACACTGAGACCATATGCACCAAGACAAATTCCTTGTGTGTCCAATCACACCTGGCCAATAAAAAAAAATTCTATTCTATTCTATTCTATTCTATTCTATTCTATTCTATTCTATTCTATTCTATTCTATTCTATTCTATTCTATTCTATTCTATTCTATTCTATTCTCCCCCTTTCGCTAAACTAGGCGTGAGCGTGGCCAGCGTGTGACGCATTCAGCCCGTGGGCCACAAGTTTGACAGCCCTGTTGTAGGGCCTTCCAACTTCACTATGATTCTTTGAACAATAAAACCATTGCACTGATTTACACCATATAAAGCCATTACATCACAGCTAATAACAACGAGCCCAGTACACCTACACCCAAGGGAGACTATGATCTTCCATGTAATCCTCAAATCCTTTCCCAAAAGCTGTGTTTGAACAGATAGTTGATAAAGAGGGAAAGGTCTGAATATTTATTAAGCTGTTTGGAAGGGGAGGAGGGTAAACACTGAGAAGGCTCAGCTATGATATCCGTGGAAATGTCTATCCGTGCAAATAACAGTGCTTCAGTAGTGGGATCCTTAGCAGCCCCTGATTTCCCTGGGAAATAACAGGAACATGGCCTGACAAACACAAACAGATTTGATCCAAAAGAACAAAGCAGATGTTCTGTGAAAATGTATTATATTTTGGCTGAAGAATTGAACTAAAGTTGGAACTCCTCCTCATAATTTCCCAAGAAAGTTGTAGTGTGAAAGAAGAACCTCTGAGCAGAATGGTAGATACGGAAATAAGAATACTCTAATTTCTGCTCAACCTCATTAACCTCAATTAATTTGGCAATACCCATTGAACCCTTTAATTAAGTTGTATCAAAGCTGAATAGTAGCCCTGCAGACCATTGTAATAAAATTCATAGTGTATCAACTCCCAGCTGACTTAAGAAAAGGAGAATATTGTGAATTTAAAGAGGATTTGGCATTTTACTTTACATTATTTTATATTTTCTTTAATTTATGATTCAGCAGCCCTCAGCTCTTTTTTATTTACTGAGCCAAACATTAAGGTGGAAGGGGAAGGAAAGGAAAGAAGGAAAGGGGAGAGGGAGAGGGAGAGGGAGAAGGAAAGGAATGGGGAAAGGGAAGGGGCCTTGATGTCTTCAATATCAGGGTCTTTTCCAGTGAGTCCTCACTTCTCGTTTGGTGGCCAAAGTATTTGAACTTCAGCTTCAGGATCTACCAGAGGTGAAATTCAGATTTTTTACTACCGGTTCTGTCGGTGTGGCTTGGTGGGCATTGTGTGGCTTGGTGGGCGTGGCTTGATGTAACACGAGGTGTAATTTACCTGTTGCAGTCAGAGTGAGCTTTGATAGATGTTTCTTATCTTTTTCATATGAGAACCAAGAAAGGCAAACTCCAACAAAGGACCAGGGAAAGGAATTAAAGCAGTGGTAAAATCCAATTTTTTTTTACTACCGGTTCTGTGGGCGTGGCTTGGTGGGCATGGCAGGGGAAGGATACTGCTAAATCTCCATTCCCACCCCACTCTGGGGCCAGATGAACTACTCAAAATTTCCGCTACCAGTTCTCCCGAACCTGTCAGAACCTGCTGGATTTCGCCCCTGAGATCTACCCTTCTAAAGAACATCC
Organism: Ptyas mucosa; assembly: GCA_012654045.1. Taxonomy (NCBI): domain Eukaryota; kingdom Metazoa; phylum Chordata; class Lepidosauria; order Squamata; family Colubridae; genus Ptyas; species Ptyas mucosa. The sequence continues at coordinate 16,492,763 of WNWU01000013.1, forward strand.
AGGTTTGATTTTCTTTAGGATTGACTGATTTGATCTCCTTGCAATCCAAGGGACTCTCAAGAGTCTTCTCCAACAGCACAATTTGAAAGCATCCATTCTTTGGCACTCAGCTTCCCTTATGATGCAACTCTCATAGACTTACGTACTTACTACTGAGATAACCACAGCTTTGACTATAAAGGACCTTTGTCATCAAGGTGATATCACTAGCATTCATCTATTTTAAATCAAAGCTGGACCATAAGAAGAATGGGAATGACTGACTTATTCTTCATCACTGTTACCTTCTCGAGCATTGTTTTTTCTTTTATAGAAATACCAACAACTTTATTCATTCAAAGGTAATCACTTATTTCCTTTAGGAATATTTCCGTATTCTTTCATCAGTTGTCTGTAGCCAGGCTCAGCATTTTTCCCCCAGGCACTATGTAATTTAAGAAGAAGGAATTTATCATGATAATATGGAGGATGCTGAAAACTGTATTTGTCTTGGGTAAACCTCATTGCAGGACAAACAAAAAGCAAAGTACTGGGAGATTACTATGATTGGATTAAATATAGATGATAAAAAGAAATACACAAGGAATGCAAAGTATATAAAAAATGGGAACCATCCCAAAATCAATTTGTTTTCCCAAATTTAGATAGTTCTCTAACTAATGGTGATGAAGACTAATCACAGAAGGACAATTATGTTGTGGTCCACCAGCAACCTGCGAACCTGGCAGCAGAGTCAGATAGTGAGGAGGCTGGGGAGGACAATGGGCCAGTCCTGGAGGTTGGGGAAGGCCCTGATGAGGGCTCTGCGTCGGAGGCAGAGGTGGGGCCAGGGCCATCTGAGAGCGATGCTCAGACTCCGGAGCCACCAGAGGCGGACAGCAGAGAGGCAGAGGAACAGGAGGAGCCTGTTCCTAGTGCATGCATATGAAGAGCTGCCAGAAGGCAAGTGCAGCAAAAAGGACAACTTGGGAGTAAAGCCAGAAGATGATTGGCCACTCCCATAAGGCTTAAAAGAGCAGCAATGAGCTATTGGGTTCTTTGTAGAAAAGCAACATTGATTCCAATGCTTCTTGTCAGCGTCTCTTGAACATTGTGGGGGTTTTGCCAAGAAAAGCCTTTGGCAGGTTGCCAAAGACATCAAAGGTTGGTGATAAGGCCGACGGACTGGTTATTAAGAATTTTGTTTTGGACTAAGCTGAGAATGAATTAATTCTCAGCTGTTTTAATAAAATAAGTTTGTTCAGAACTGAATTGTATTTGGTAATCACTACTTGGGCCTTGGTCACAACAGATTAAGATTTATCCTTTTATTCAGGTGGCTCAGAAGCAGAGGCCCCAATGCTGAGAACAAAGGAATATTTGACATTCAGGGACATCCAAAATGGGGAATCAAAAAAGTCAAGATGGCAGATGCAACCACGTCTACAAAGCTCTTCCCCTTTTTACACCATGTGGTGCATGCAACATTTGCCATCTTGACACTTTTGATACCTTGACACCAGGTGAGATTGCTGCTGACCAACAACTCTCCCATCTCTCACAGTAAATGTACTCTTCTGCACAGAAGAGTGTGGACAGAGAGATGGGATTCCTTCAAGAAGAATCAATCTACAAAAATGGATGGAGTGCTACTGCAAAGTGCAGGGAATTTATCACTTGGTGTGTTGGATGAGAAGACCTCCAAAGCTGCTTTCAACCTATATCATCTGCAGAACAGAACAGAACAGAACAGAACAGAACAGAACAGAACAGAACAGAACAGAACA
>WNWU01000013.1:16499538-16524631 GCA_012654045.1 Ptyas mucosa
TGTATGTATTAGTAATTCCACATCTTTTTCAATTCTTGCAAATGTACCTTTATGCAATAATCTGTGAGTGCATGGGTAAAGTTAAAAATAGTTCCTACTTAACATGAGCAGCCTGAAAAATAGCCCTAAAGTTTTTTTTTTTTTTTAAAGTTCTCTACCAAATATGAGGGCAAAGAAAATGGATGGAGGACTATTCGGAATTTCTCCAGAAGAAGGAGAAATTTTCCAACTGTTTCTCAAGAGAATGATGGTCCATCCAGTGGTGGGATTCAGCCAGTTCACACCTATTCAGGAGAACCGGTTGTTAACTTTCTAAGCAGTTCGGAGAACTACTTGTTGGAAGAAATCTTATTTTGTTTTTTCCCACTTTACAGGGCTAATCCTGTAAGGAAGGCAGAAAGGAAACATTCTGGTGTTATTTCTAGCCTAATTTTTATTGCCTTGCTTACAGAAACTGCCTCTCCAGTTAACCCTTATTACATTGTAACAGCTACAGTGAAGCGCCAGGAGACCCTGAATTCGAGTCCTCTCTTAGGCACTGAATCTGGCTGAGTAACTTTGAGCTGGTCACATTCTCTCAATCCACCCTATCTCACAGGACTGTTGTTGTAAGGAAAGCAGGAAGAAGGAGCAAGTTTGATATAGTGGTTAAGAAGCTACAAATCAGAAGATTGTGAGTTCTAGTCCTACCTTAGGCCTGAAAGCTGGTTTGGTGACTTTGGGCCAATCACCAGGATATTGAGAGTTCTAGCCCCACCTTAGGCATGAAAGCCAGCTGAGTGACTTTGAACCAGTCACTCTCTCCCAGCCCAAGTCACTTCACAGGGTTGTTGTTATGGGGAACATAGGAGAAAGAAGGAGTATTAGGTATGTTGGCTACCTTGAGTTACTTATGAAGTGAAAAGGGAGGGATAAAAATTTAATAAATAAATAAAAAATAAATTTCAGAGTTCCTCAATGAAGGAGAAGACCAGACCCTAAATTTGGCAAATAAATAAAGTCCGGAGCCAGCTTGAGTTAGAATAGGATAACAGAGTTGGAAGGGACTTTGGAGGTCTTCTAGTCCAACCCCCTGCTTAGGCAGGAAACCACTTCAGACAAATGGTTATCTAATCTCTTCTTTAAAACTTCCAGTGTTGGAGCATTTACAACTTCTGGAGGCAAGTTGTTCCACTGTTGTACAAATTGGCAAGTGGTACAAATTAAGCTGGGACCTACATCGAGAATTTAGAGAACATATCTGTAGTGTTATTATAGGATTGGGGAGACACAGTTAAGATGCTGGGCTTATCGGCTGGAAAACCGACAGGCCAGGTTCGAGACCTGAGCATCGCATAATGGGCGTGAGCACCTGTCTTCACCTAGTTCCTGCCAACCTAGCAGTTTGAAAGCATGCAAATGTGAGTAGATAAATAGGTACCACTTAAGTGGGGAGGAAAGAGCACTCTGCAATGTCATGCTGGCCATATGACCATGAAAATGTTTTCGGGCAGTGCTAGCTCGATGGCTTTGAAATGGAGATGACTCAGCAATGATTAGTGGAGTAAAATAGCAATAACAACAGCACTTAGACTTATATACCGCTTCACAGTGCTTTACAGCCCTCTCTAAGCAGTTTACAGAATCAGTATATTGCTCCCAACAATCTGGGTCCTCATTTTACTGACCTCGGAAGGATGGAAGGAGGCATCAACCTTGACCCAGTGAGATTTGAACTGCTAAATTGCAGGCAGCTAGCAGTCAGCAGAAGTAGCCTGCAGTACTGAACTTGAACCACTGCGCCACCACAGCTCTGCAGGGACTCCCTTCCTTTCCTATATCAAGTAAATAAATTCATGAGTTCATTAGAATAATTTTTCTCTTTGCTTATTAAAAGAGCAAAGTGAACTCTGTTACATCAAACCAAAATGAGAAGGTAGGATAAAATGCCAGAGAATTTCTAAGCTCAGCTTGAATGTCGGCACCCACATATGCCATCATTCATATTTCCAGATGCTATGGTAGAACAAAGAAGTGTGGCCGTAAATAATAATATATAATAAAATGAAAGCAATCATGACAATGTACCAATGGAGAGACAGCCAAACTCATTTCAAAACCCAACCGAATCAAACTAGACTAAAAGTGCCGTTGGGCAAATGCAAATGATTTAATTTGGGGCTGGGAATGGAGAAATATCAATACCATTAGCTGTTCTGCAGGAAATAATTTAGGTACCTCATTGGCAAGATATATTCCCTTGTCATAAGCCATTCAAGAGGGTTTTTTTTTTTTTACAGGTGGGCCTTAGCACTCATAACCTGTACTGAGTTGTAAATCTGTCCTCAACGTAATGGATTCTATATATTTCACAAAATTCTCCAGGACGTTCCAATATGCAATATTACAATACGCAATTTCTCCAGAACTTAGAGAATGTTCTCAAGAACACAAAGACTCCAACAGTGGTGAAATTCAATTATTTTTTTTACTACTGGTTCTGTGGGCGTGGCTTGGTGGGGATGGTGTGGCTTGGTGGGCGTGGCAGGGGAAGGATCCTGCAAAATCCCCATTCCCTCCCCATTCCTGGATATTGCAAAATCTCCATTCCCACCCCACTCTGGGGCCAGCCAGAGGTGATACTTGCCGGTTCTCTGAACTACTCAAAATTGCCGCTACCAGTTCTCAGAACCTGTCAGAACCTGCTGGATTTCACCCCTGGACTCCAAGCAATATTCTAGGCCAGTGATGGCTAACCTTTTTGCCATCACGTGCCAAAAGCAGGGGGAGCGCGGTGGGGTCACATGCACGCGTGCCCACATCCATAATTCTATGCGCCCCGCCCCCCTCCCGCTTTTGGCAAGTGATGGCATGGTGGGCCTGTTTTTTGCTCTCCCCAGGCTCCAGAGCCTTTCTAGGAGCCTGACGAAGGCAAAAACGGCCTTCCCCCCACCCCCAGAGGCCCTCTGGAGACCGGAAACAGTGTGTTTCCTGACTTCTGGTGGGCCCAGAAGGCCCGAAAATCAGCTGGCTGGTGCATGCATGCGTGTCGGAGCTGAGCTCGCGTGCCCACCGATATGGCTTCGCGTGCCACCTGTGGCACCCGTGCCATAGGTTCGCCATCACGGTTCTAGGCCATCCAATCATAGAGGAATTCCAATGAAGCTACAGGTTACAGGAGGTAACAGGTGAACATCTTACCTCCATCTGAACACACTCAGTGAAGGGGAATCCACTTTCTATTTTAGGAATTAGTTCCAAAGTCAGACTGCACTTACCATTAAAACAGAGGGCAGGTTGTGATTTTGGGGGTTTCTTTTTTTGGAGGGTATTAATCTGGTATCTACCTTCCTGTAACTTCATTCTGTTATTGCATGCCCTTCATTCTGGAATTAGAGAATACAGATCCTGACTTTCTGTAATAGTATGTAGGGATGACCTTGGGAGAGAGGGGGGAGTGCTGGAGTTAGGGCAGCAGTTGGACAAGAGACAGTTTAGTCCAGAAAAGAAATGTGGGTGTGGCAAATGGTTGTCCAATCCCTTTTTAAAAACCTCCAATGATGGCACACACAACGTCTGAAGGCAAGCCATTCTACTGATCAATTATTCTATTTGTCAGGAAATTTCTCCTTATTTCTAGGTTGGTTCTCTCCTTGATTAGTTTCTATCCATACTGGAATACTACTATCATCTCACCCCTAGTCAGGGGTGAAATCCAGTAGGTTCTAACAGGTTCAGGAGAATTGGTAGCAGAAATTTTGAGCAGTTCGGAGAACCGGCAAATGCCACCTCTGACTGGCTCCAGAGTAGGATGGGAATGGAGACTTTGCAACATCCTTCCCCCAGGAGTGGAGAGGGAATGGGGATTTTGCAATATCCTTCCCCCAGGAGTGGAGTGGGAATGGAGATTTTGCAGTACATGCCCACCAAGCCACACCCACAGAACCAATAGTAAAAAAAAAGAAGAAGAATTCCACCACTGCCTTAAAGTGCTCGTGTAAGGAAACATAGCTAACCTTGAGCAGCATCAGGGGGAGGATTCAAACTTGGTCCACTTGCCCAGTAAACATTTTTTTTAACATTACTTGACCTATCTTAGAGATAGTGTAGCTGACTTGTTAGCCTAGCTGGAAGATATAATGAGAAGATGCCCCAGATGTATTTATCAAAAATATTCCAGTGTCCTTCTATATTTTACCCTCTGCCTGCCTTTTTCTGTGTCTTGTCTTTGGAATTTGGTATAAAAGTTATATAAACTGTGGGTCTCCTTTTGCTCAGGGCTGCTCAGAAGCTGCCAATTCCTGTGCCAAGAGTTCAATACTGCTTGTCGTTTGCATGCTTAATGAATGTATGCTGTATCTTCAAAGTGATTTGGTTTGTTGTTGTTTTTTAAAGGGAGCCAGCTTTCGGCCACAATATTTTGGTGCCATGACTCAAAGTAGAAAGATGAGAGGAAGGCCATAAATTGCTTGTGGCACATTCCAGCCACTTTTGGTGGCTTGTGGCATAAACCTGCTTGTGGCAATGTGTTTTCTTTTTGTCGTGGCTCCGGCCCCCGAGCCTGTCTTATCGGAGGGAGAAGACTCCGAAAGGGAAGGAGAGGAGTTGGCAAGGCCTCCCTCTCCAGGACCCTTCTCTCTGGCAATGCCTCCGGTGTCCTCCGAAGGCCAGGAGATAGGCCAGGAGCCAGGCACTTCCGAGCAGCCGCAGCTAGACAGTGACAGGGATGAGGCTTGGCTGGACCCCCGACAGTGGCGCAGAGATAAGCACGCGCAACAAAGGAGGAGGCGTGCCAGGGATTAAGCTAAGTCACTGAACCACGCCCCACAGGGTATAAAAGAGGGTGTGGTGGCCAGTCAAGCCTTGTGACGAACAAAGCTGAAAGCTACCACGCCATTCTGCATTGCCGGACTCTTGCTATATGCTTTGCTGGAATTAATTTGTGGATTGGACTTGATTACCCTGTAACTGTTGTAGATTTACTTTGATGTACAAAAGAGGAGAGAACCTCCCTTCATGAGTAAAGACTCTTGGCAGGCAGCCACTAGGTTGCCGCCAATTTCTGTTATCAAAAGGGAATTCTTGTCAGCTGGTTTGGTTTTTAACTCTTGGACGTCTGTTGGTGTGCGTGTGTGGGACGGGGACAGAACACTTTTTCTGCCATGTCGAGTGAGTTGCCTCATGTGTAAGACAGGCCAATGTCATCCTCGGTGGCCTTGCTAGTAAGGCATTGTTTTCCTTCTTAAAATGACAGCATTCAATGATAGTTGCAAGGCATGTAACATTTGTCTGATTACATTAAAGTCAGATGGCCAATAATGGACAGGAGAGGAGATTTTTTTATATATAAAAAAGTTTTTTATTTTTTCAGTTTCAAAAATATAAACATTCCACCTTTCCTTAAGCAGTGTGCTGTCTGCGTACAAACATCTCTGTGCAACCTCTTTCACCATTCGCAGCATCATTCACATTAACATGAGTCTTGGTGGCGCAGCAGACTAAAGTGCTATTAAGTAACACCAGCTGCCTGCAATTACTGCAAGTTCAAATCTCACCAGGCTCAAGGTTGACTCAGCCTTCCATCCTTTCGAGGTAGGTAAAATGAGGACCCGGATTGTGGGGGCAATAAACTGACTTTGTATAAAAAAGAACACCGCTTAGAGGGGGCCGAAAGCCCTACTAAGCAGGTATGTACAAAAGTATGAAGGCTATTGCTTAACACATTGTAAGCTACCCTGAGTCTCCGGAGAAGGGCAGCATATAAATCGAACCAAATAAATAAATAAACATTATTTCTCTAGACTTAAAGTTATAATATATTAAACAATTAAACATTGTAAAGCTCTTCGTTTTCTTCTTAATATCTTCTAGTGATAATTCCATATTAACATCAAACATCGTTATTCTCATCATACATGTACTAATAATTTTCATCTTATTTATATCTCTATCTTCATGTATTTTCTATTATTCTGTAGCCCTTTTCATTTCCAAACTCATTTTTTATTGTCCAACCATTGATAAAATACTTCCCATATCATATAATATTCAGTTTGTTCCTTCTCCTTAATTGCTAATGTTAATCTGTTCATTTCTGCACATTCTAATATTTTCCTAATCACCTTCTCATCGATGGGAGTCTCTTCACTTTTCCAATGTTGTGCAAATAGAATCCTAGCTGCAGTTAATACATGAATAATTAAATATACACTCTCTTTATTATAAATTTCAGGTAAAGGGATTATTGATCATTGTCAGCCAATGTACGTATCTCCCCTCTCGTCCCTTCTCAGGTCAGCCTCATCTGTCACCATTCTGTATCAGTCTCTTAAAAAAATTAAGACACCCCATTCCTTGGCTTGCTCAAATGCTATGCTGAAATCTATCTTCCTGTTTTCCTGAAGAGACATTCCACCATGAACATAGAAGATGGAACATCATCAGAGTCGGAAAGGACCTTGGAGGTCATCTAGTTCAGCCCTTGCTCTAGCAGGAGACCCTCAACCATTTCAGACAAATGTTTGTCCAATCTCTTATTAAAAACCTCCAGTGTTGGAACACGTACAACTTCTGAAAGCAAGCCTTCCACTGATTCGTTATTCTCACCATCAGGAAATTTATCATTTCCTCCTTCTCAGGTCTGTGCACTGACCACAATTTCTGATAAATTGCATACATAATGAGACCTTTCTCCATTTATCTTCCATGTTACTTCATTTCTTAGGGTCCTTTTCTGTGATGAGGCCACAGCTGAGCAGTCTTAAAAAGGTGTTGGATGTTTTTGGCAGCATCGCTTGATGCATGAGTTTCGAGGCATTAACATCAGTGATGAAATTCAGCCGGTTTTATCCGGATAGTGCGATCTGGTAGCGCTGACGGCGGGAAGCTCCGCCCACCCGCCCAGACATCATCAAGTCCCATTTTTAACCTTCTGCATGTGTGTGGTGGTGTCACACGTGAGCGTAGCTCACATTTGCGAACTGGTAGCGAAGGTAAATGAATACCACCCCTGATTCATATGATTGGAAGGGAAAATAGATCCATGTTCTAGAATAGGAAGAGGGGAAGCTGCTTCCCAAGGAAGAAAGTTTAAGAAGCCAGAAATTTAATTTAGAATTCTGAATGTAATATAGATGCTATCCAGAAAAGGCTGGAAAAAACTGTGGTCTGAAACTCTGAAAGTGGATTTTAAAAAAAACCCAGCAATCCAGTTGAGGAAGAGGTGTCCTTGATACCGCAAGAAAATGATTAAAAATTGATTTATGGTGGATTATCATATCCTGCCTCTTCTTTAAGTGCCTATCTATTTTCTGAACCCCAAATTTACTCACTGAAAAATAAGAAGTAGACTTTGTACACATTTATTTGATAGCCATAGTGCCCAGGATGTTCAGATACCAAATGTACCAGAAATGTTCTCATTTTTTTTCTGCACGTATGTTCTCATTACACTTATACTTGAAGAAACACTCCCCCCCCCCAAAGAGGGTTAGCCAAAAACATGAGGCACAGAGGAGGTGATGGTCTATGGCAATCCCTGCGTTCTGGAACACCTGATTGATGGTATTCTGGGAGGCCGATCCACCTGCCAATCAGCTGCTCATGCTGAATCAGGCTGCAATAATGTGCTGAAGCTGACCTGGCTGTTCCCTATTTGCTGCAAGGTCTGTCAGAGTTTGCAGTAGCAAGCAAAACACAAGCAGAGGAGAGGAGTTTCAGTTTCAGTTTCAGAGATCACTATAGAATGCAGCTTTAGAACAATTGATCTAAGCCACACCCAGGCTCCTTGCTGTCTCCTTCCTTGTTGCTCACACAGCAAATACTGTTTTAGTTTCCAAACAATCTCACACACTGACAGGACGCTAGCCAGATGAATACCGATGGATGCTGGTAGGCAGAGACAGATTTTTTTATTATTATTTTCCTCCCCCAAAACTAAGGTGTATCTTATACTCCGGAGCATCTTATACTTCAAAAATATGGTAATTCATTCTTTAGAGATACCCTGCCTGTACTACTGTACTGTACTGTGTATAGATTTGCCTTGTGATCCAGATGTTCACAAACATGATCCAGGATGCTATGTCCATATGAAGAAAAGATTGGCTAGTGATTTCTGGCCACCATTTATTTTCGGGTCAAATTCTAAAGTGTTGATTATAACCAATAAAGGTCTGTACAACTTGGCACACATTTTCTTTAAAAACCACATTCCTCATATGAGTCTATAGAAGATCTCCCATAAAAACTTTAAGAGACGTTCTTATTTTGGAGTCATCCTGAAATAAGAGGCACCCTAGGAACAGATGTTAAAGGGTCATCTTGAAATTGTACCAAAGGACATAAATTGTCCTTCTGCCAACACATAAAGAACTCTTATGTTTTCATGACCAATTCTCATAAAAAATTAGAATTGGGGTCAAATAACGTGGGGATTTTTTTCTCAAGAGTCATTATAAAACCTTACAATGGGAGAATAGATCCATAAAATAAGACTTCTTATGTTTCTTCCTATTTTCAGTATCTGGAAGGGTTTTTTTGGGAAATGAACGCCTATGAATTTATTGCTCTGGAAATCAGAAAAAGGCATACTGTGAGAGGGGGGAACATCTGCTCTTAATTCCTCACTCCAATCAAATTAACGATCAGTTGAGTGCTTCAGAGTGAGAAAAAAAAGAGGTTATTAATTCTTTAATGAATTTTTAATTACTAAAAGCACAAGGCAGTTGGCTTCACCTGTTAAAAAGCCATTCACTCACTTGATTTTCTTCCAAACTTGATATGTGTTATGGATTCTGGATGCCAAGAACTGATGTCAAGCAGACAATCATGAAAGCTCTCCACATACACACACACCCAACCTATACCTTATTTTAGTTTATTTCTGGTCGTGGTAGGGGGCAGGAAGAGTTAGAATCATAGAATCATAGGGCTAGAAGGGAGCTTGGATGTCTGCTAGTCCAACCAGAGGTGGGCTGCTGGAGGTTCACAGGGGTTCGGGAGAACCTCTAGCTAAGATTCTGCGCAGTTCAGAAAACCCCCAAATCCTACTCCTGGCTGGCCCCACCCACCCCACCCCACCAGTGGTTGGTTCCTCCCAGTTCGGCCCGGTTTGGCCGAGCCGGCAGCGGTGACAATATGACACCACCGAACCGGTTCTGCTCCCCCTCCCCACCCACCCACCCCCGCGTTATTCTTACCTTTTATTTGGCCCCACCCCCAATCTGTTGCTGCCTCCTGAGTCCCAGCTGATGGCTAGAGGGGAAAAAACTGTTTAAACTCTTGCCACGGGGCTTCAAAGGGCTGCTGTACAGCTGATCAGTGTTAAAAGAAAACAAATGGGTAGACCGGTGCCTGCAAAAATACATGAGTAGATCAGTGCCTGCAAAAATACGTGAGTAGATCAGTGCCCACAAAAATAAATGGGTAGATTGGTACAGCCTGGTGGACCAGTATCTCCGCTAAATCCTAAATAATTGTCACATGACCATCAAGCCACACCCACAAAATAAACTATGCCCACAGAACCGGTAGTAAAAAAATTTAGAACCCACCCCTGCACCCCACCCCTCCCAAGAGTCCCCACGCGGCCTATTTTGGATGCAGATAAGTGCAGGGCACTCACGGAGACTTGCGGAGGGCAAAAAACAGGCCTACTGGAAATTCAGAAAGGCCAGAAATGGGCTTGTTTCTGGCCTCCAGAGGGCCTCTGGAGCCTAGGGAGGCTGTTTTTGCCTTCCCGGAGGCTCAAGAAAAGCCACCGGAGCCTGGGGAGGGCAAAAACGCCCCCCCATGGTGCAGAAGGCCGACTAGGCCACGCCCACCATGGCCACGCCCACCCAGGAACCAGGCAGAGAATCCCTTGCTAAAATTTTTGAAGCCCACCCTGAGTCCAACCCCCTGCTCAAGGCAGGAGACCGTATAAAATCCCAGAAAAATGGTTGTCCAATCTTTTCTTGAAAACCTTCAGTGATAGAGCAGCCACAAGTCCAACAGACAAGCTGTTGATTAATGGATTAATTGTTTTCACTATCAGGAAATTCCTCTTCATTTCCAGGTTGGATCTCCCTCTTCCACTCATCTTATCCCGAGTTCCTAAAGGGAAAGCCGCTTGGGTTATTACTTTTTCCAAATGCTTTTTATGATATTATTTCATGCATGAATATTTTTATTACGGTCACTGACTAGAACTAAAATTAAAATTGGAAATGGAAAGTTAATAAAGTAAGAATGAACTAAAATAGATAGAAATAAAATAATAAAAAATAAAAAATGAAGGAAAAGCAAAATAAAATATTATAATTTAATTAATGGGCAGATACCAAAAGCACTTAGACTTATATACAGTACCACTTTAGAGTGCTTTACAGCCCTCTCTAAGCGGTTTACAGACTTAGCATATTGCCCCCAACAATCCGGGTCCTCATTTTACCAACCTCGGAAGGATGGAAGGCTGAGTCAACCTTGAGTCTGGTGAGATTCGAACTGCCAAATTGCAGGCAGCCAGCAGGCAGCAGAAGTAGTACTGCAGTACTGCACTCTAACCACTGAGCCACTGTGGCTCAGTAAGGATAATAAAAGGCTGCCTAATTTTACAGGCAGTATAACAAGATTTAGTCACATTCAAGGAAACTGAATCGTATCGATCCGATAACAACAAAAGATCAGAATTTCCTGGGTGTTTTACAAGGTAAAGCGTCACAAGTGGACTACTATAAATTATAATGCATAGCTGCCAATAAAGAATTTTAAGCACAGTGTGCCTAGTTTCTCTCTTCAACTCTGTTACTTTTAATTCCGCCTCAGGGATTTCAGATTGTCCGTAAAATTCCACTTAATTAGAAAAACAAGGGATGACTATTAGGGGAGAAATCACTTGATTTTATTAAAGCCCAGCTGTTCTTCATAAGGAAGCGGAGATCTAGTAAGGAGGAAAGTCATAAAGAGGCAATCAGGGAGAGTAATGTGGAATAGGGGACAGAATAAGAGGGGAAACAAGTAGAAAAGTGAAAAGAAGAGTGAGATAAGTCTAAAAAAATCTCTACCAAAATCTGCCTGTTTGGTCACCATGATAGAAAAAAGATGTGGAGACTCTAGAAAAAGTCTAGTTGGAAAAAGTCCAACTTTCAAAGCTTTAAACTTTCATATGTTCATACTGTAAGTTAGACAACTAATCCTCAAAGGGCCTGCTAGCAATCTAGCCCATGACCAAGGAAAAGGAAAAAAAAACAAGTCTAAATGACTTATCTAGATAAGGTAAGGATGGGACTGTATGAAACTCTGGTGGGACATCATTCCAAATGGCAGTTGATTTGAAGATTCCTGGGTACCAACACCTGGTATTGCGTAATCAATGAAACTCAAGAATCTTGACCCTGATGGATTATGTAAAATGGGCAGCAACTTTGAAATTAACCAGGCTCTACTCTTAGCTACAGTATTTCTCTAAAAGGTAAAAGGTAAAGGTTTCCTTCGCATATATGTGCTAGTCGTTTCCGACTCTAGAGGGCAGTGCTCATCTCTGTTTCAAAGCTGAAGAGCCAGTGCTGTTCGAAGACATCTCTGTGGTCATGTGGCCGGCATGACTAAACGCCAAAGGCGCATGAAACGCTGTTACCTTCCCACCAAAGGTGGTCCCTATTTTTCTGCTTGCATTTTTACGAGCTTTCGAACTGCTAGGTTGGCAGAAGCTGGGACAAGTAACGGGAGCTCACCCCGTTACGCAGCACTAGGGAGTCGAACCACTGAACTGCTGACCTTTCGATTGATAAGCTCAGCGTCTTAGTCATAGCTATTTCTGTACAACAGTGCAAATCTCCAATTTGTTGGACTTTTGCACATGTATTTATGCACTATCAAATTGAATCTTCATACAGATTTGGTTTGATTGCTTCATTTGCCACTCTGCTGAACTCTTTTAATAGAACTACCAATTTGAAAGAAATCAACCAACCATTCAAATCAAACTGATGATTCATACAGATTTAAATGGTGGATTCCTCTCAAATTTGAATCAAATCTTGGCTGAGTTGCGCAATTGCTAATGTCGTCTGTTTTTTTTTCTAATTTATATTTTAATACTAATATAACTGATACAATAGACTTTACTCCCTAGGTCAGTGATGGCTAACCTTTTTGCTGTCGTGTGCCAAAAGCAGGGAGAGCGCAGGGGGTCATGTGCCCACGTCCATAATTCAATGCTCCCCGCGCATGCACATGTCACCCCTTCCGCACTCCCCCTGCTTTTGGCACGTGATGGCAAAAAGGTTACCGGTGGGTCCAGTAGGCCCGTTTTTCATGCTCCCCAGGCTCCAAAGGCTTTCTTGGAGCCTGGGGAGGGTAAAAATGGCCTTCCCCACCCACCCACCCACCCCGGAGAGCCTCCGGAGGCTGGAAACGGCCCGTTTCCCGACTTCCAGGGGCCCAGAAGGCCTGAAAACCAGCTGGCCAGAGCGCGCATGTGCGTTGGACCTGAGCTAAGGCAATGCTCGTGTGCCCACAGATATAGCTCCGCGTGCCACCTCTGGCACACGTGCCATAGGTTCGCCATCATGGCCCTAGGTCTTGGTATCAATTCTAGTAAAATGCATTCTATAAGAAATGGGTAGGATGTTGGCTGTCTCAGTCATGAAAAAACTCAAAATAAAAAGAATAAAAGAGAGTGAATAATATAGGTGTAACTGGCAGAGCTATGCAGCAGAGAAAGGAGTCGTGTCAAGCAGCCTATTTCTGGTGTCATGAAAAGCCTGGAAATTATTCATTTTTAATCTTAGTTTTTATTGCTAAACTTTTGAGAGAGGGGAGCTGGTTGGTTATTTTGCTATAGATTTTCAAAAAAACCCCCAGATGTTATTATAATGGAGGAAGTCATTAACAGCCTTTCTTTCCATCCAAGTAAATGATCAACAATTAAGATGGGTGAGAGGTAGAAACGAGGGATCCGTGATGAAGGAAGCAAAATTGACAACGGGAACACACAAGGATCCTACTTGAAGAAGAGAATTTGAACTCCTTTTTAAGCATAGAAAGGTAAAGAGATAAAGATTTCCTCTGTCCAGTTGAGTCCAACTCTAGGGGCTCATCTCTATTTCCTAGCAGAAGGAGACAGCATTGTTAGAAGATGCTTCCGTGGTCATGTGGCTGGCATGACTATACGTGGAGGTGTACGGAACACTATTACCTTCTTACTAAAGTGGTACCTATTTATTTACTTGCATTTGCATGCTTTCAAACTGCTAGGTTAACGGAATAACAGAATTGGAAGGCTCTTGGGGTCCTCTAATCCAAACCCCTGCACAAACAGGAGACCCTATATCCAGTGGTGGGATTTAGCCAGTCCGGGTGAACTGATGGTTAAATTGCTGGCTGGCCCCTGCCCGTTACAGAAGTCTCCATGCACCCCATTTTGGCTCCCAGATAAGTGCAGGGAGGCCTACTAGGCCCAAAACAGAGCACAGGGGGGATGGCACACATACCCCGCGCCCGGTTTTTGCTCCCAGGAGGCCTACTAGGCCCAAAATGGGGCACAGGGAGCGGCACATCCCTCCCTCCCCGCATTTTTGCTCCCAAGGGGATGCAGGAGGCCGAGTGCTCCCTGACACACACCCCGGCCATGCCCACCAAGCCACACCCACAGGACCAGTAGTAAAAAAAATTGAATTCCACCACTGCCTATACCATTCTGGACAAATGGCTGTCCAATCTTTTAAAAAACCTCCACAATTTCTGACGGCAAGCTGTTCCACTGATTAATTGTTCTCACTGTCAGGAAATTTCTCCTTATTTCGAGGTTGATTCTCTCCTTGATTAGTTTCCATCCATTGCTTCTTGTCCTGCCCTGTTTCTCCCATCCATTGCTTTTTTGTCCTTGGTAGGAGCTGGAACAGAAAAAGGAGCTCAGCCTGTGATGCAGTGCTTGGGTCTTGAAAGGGGACAAAAGAGATTCCCAAACAAGGTTTTCTGGAGTTGATTAAGAAGGTCTCCTGTGCAGTTTTTAACATCCAACATCCTGAGTAGAAAAAGAAAAACATCTTCCTCAGCTTCCTACACTATGGGATCCTTGGTGGTCTGAGCTGGGTGGTTTTCTTGCAGACATTTCAGTATTCAGACTAGGGACTAGGACAGGGGTCTGCAACCTTAAACACTCCAAGAGCCATTTGGACCCGTTTCCCACAGAAAAGAAAACACCAGGAGCCACAAAACCCTTCCCATGCCTGACTATTTCTTGAGTGGTCACAAAACTGGCACACGTAGTTGAATTAAACATTCTGTTTGCTTCTGAAACTTTTCTTTTCTTGGATTTATCCATGGTTGGCCTACCGGGGGTTGAAAAACTCAATAAATTGTGTGCCGGTGGGTTTCGCACATTGGTGGTTGTGACTCATATTTTGAGTGACAGGGAGCCGCAGCAGAGGGGTGAAAGAGACACATGTGGCTCTAGAGCTGCAGGTTGCCGACCCCTGGACTAGGAACTAGCACTGATGATGCTACCTAGTCTGGGTAATGAAATATCTGCAAGAAAACAACTAGGCTCAGAGAACACCAAGGACCCCTCATTTCGACCCCGAGCTACAAATATTCTCCTTTATTGAGATGTTTCATTACCAAAATGACGGTAATGAAACTTCTGCAAGAAAACCACCGAGTGCAGAGAAGCCGCAAAGAGTGCACAGTTCGACCATGAGCTACAAATATTCTCTTCTGTCACTTGCTAAACTTTTTTTAGAAAGAGAAATGGCATATTTTATTGTAAGTTGACCTGGATGGCATTCTTCAAGGTTTCCTCCTTGGTGAAATTCTTCCATGGGTGAAATTCCCCATTTGCTTTCTCTTTCTGGATTCCCGAGGCCTCCGGTGCTTATCAAATCGAAAGCCTCTAAGCTGAGTTTAGCTCCTGGTCGTTTCATGAACCCATCTATGTAATTTTCTTGTCTTTTAAAGGTTTGCTGTTGTCCCCTTGTCCTTTTTATTTTATTTTATTTTTTTCGCTTTGCAATTTAGCTTCCAGCCCTGGTATTTCCTGACATTCTCCCATCTAAGTGCTCATAACCCCATCCATCAAATTGTGTCTTTCAAAGTGCCGAACAGAAAAGGCACCACCTTGTGTTCTCCTCTTTCTGCCTATTATGTTGCATGAAAGGGCTACAGCTGGAACAACCAAAGGCTACTCCCTTTGGACTGCCCATGCTAATTAACCACAGTTTGGTTTCCAATGGAGATGGAAATTGTTTAACGTTTTGAGATACATAGCGAGGTAGAGAGGTAGAGGGAGCGGGACAGAGTTAGAAGAGGAGAAGGAGACGGAGAGAGGGGGAGAGAGAGGCAGAGAGAGAATAGAACAGTGATGGCTAACCTTTTCCGGACTGAGTGCCCAAAGTGCGCATGCGCATGAATGTGCGTGTGCATGTCTGAACCCCACAAAATCAGTGTGCATGCAGCCCCCACGTATGCGTGCTCAGCCCCCTGCATGTGCCCCACCACCCACGCATGCACAGCAGAGACCCAAAGACCAGCTGGCTGGTGGGAGGTGCGCGCGCATACACGGTGGAACTGAACTGGGGCGACGGCAAATGGGTGTGGAACTGTTGAAAGGACTGTGTTGTAGATTGCAGACAGATGATGTCATATCCCTCCCCCACTGTTGAGAGAGGGCTGTTCAATTTTGACATAGATGGCCTCTTTGACCTCTCTTTCAAACCAGCGACCCTCTCTGTCCAAAATGTGGACTTTGCTGTCTTCAAAAGAGTGGCCTGTGTCTTTTAAATGCAGATGGACTGCTGAATCTAGTCCTGATGGGTTTGTTCTCCTATGTTGTGCCATGTGTTTATGAAGTGGTTGTTTTGTTTCCCCAATGTATAGATCTGCACATGGTACTGCATATACCATGTTGCTCACATATACTACAGTTTAATCCAGATGTATACATGTACATGGCGAGAAAAATGAATTTTGCAAGTTTACCAGACAGATGGCGTAGGGAACAAGCTGAGAGAGAGAGAGACAGAGAGAGACAGAGAGACAGAGAGACAGAGGCAGACAGGGAGACAGAGAGAGAGAGACAGAAAGAGAGAGAGAGACAGAGACAGAGAAAGAACACATACATATGGTGTATGGTGTACGGTGTATGGCTCTCCTTCTCACTGATCTTCTCTGTATCGTTCCAATTTCAGTATATCTGCTGCCAAAGTGAGCATAGTTCATGTCTCTCCTCCTCATTGCTTTTGGCCCATTTTGCCCATTAACCCTTTTAGATGTTTGTTGACATTTAACAAATAAATGTTATACTCTTTATTGCTAGCTGAACTGAGTGACATGTGTGTTTGCTTTGATCCAGATACAGGGATTGTTTGTGCCATGGGCTGGGTGGAAAACTAAGCTGGAAATGACATTGGTTTTCCACGACTAATTGGCTCCAATTTTGCTCAGGAGAAATCAGCAAGATGCTGCCATCTGTAAAAGCAACATCTGAATGAATGTCGGGTTGGCTGCCCTGCAGTGACACTGCTTTCCTTAGCCAGCCAATGGTTCCTTCAACGAATCTCTGCTGCTCCGTTGTAATTCTTGCGCCCGTAGAACTCAACGCATTACAGGCATTTGCAATGCAAAATGATACAGAATGAAGTACCTTAATATTTGATTTTTCACTGTTTTCCATGGATCCAATAAATCTATAATGAATTTTGGGGTCAATCAAGAACAGGGGTGTCAAACTCGATTTCATTGAGGGCCGCATCAGGGTTGTGTTTGACCTTGGGGGGCTGGGGTGGGCGTGGCCAGTTTGATGTCACTCGTGTTGGGGGCGCCTGTGGTGGCCTGAGCACTCTGCCAGCAAAAACAGGCTCCCGAGCTCCATTTTCAGCTGCGATGGCCTCCTGCAACCCACTGCCAGCGAAAGTGGAGCTTGCAAGGGCTGCCTGTGGCCCTCCCAAGCTCCATTTTCACTGGCAGAGGCAATGTGGGCCAGTCCTTTGCTGTTTCCAGGGTGGCCCTGTGGGCCAGATCTAAGCACCCCATGGGCCAGATCTGACCCCCAGGCCTTGAGTTTGACACCACTGATCTAGAATATTATTTGGAGAAGAACTGTGCTTAGGGGATATGATAGAGTTGTAACTCCTGATATACAAATCCTGCTTCCTGATTCTCACTCAGAAATGATTTAAGAACCCGCATGGAAATATATCAGTAATTTCTTGCTATAACAGATGTCCAACAACAATGCTATGCATAATTTGTTCTGGGAGAGCATATAGTCTTGACTGCTCTGGGTATTTATCTTTGATTATCAAATGTTGTTCTGCACTGAGCTGTGATGGCACAGTGGTTAGAGTGCAGTGCTGCAGGCTACTCCTGCAATTTGGCAGTTCGAATCTCACCAGGCTCAAGGTTGACTCAGGCTTCTATCCTTCTGAGATCGGTAAAATGAGGACTCAGATTGCTGGGGGAAATATGCTGACTCTATAAACCACTTAGCGAGTGTTGCAAAGCACTGTAAAGCGGTATATAAATCTAAGTGCTATTGCTATTGCTATTCATGTTCAGTATTTTGCTTTCTACACTATAATGCTATTTTCATTATTGTAAGCAACCTCAATGGGGGCACACAATTCATATTTAAAATGAAGCAAGAGAATTACTCCCCATTTACAATGGGTGAGTTCTCAAAACCCCTGCTCCCCAATAAGCAAAATAACATTTATTTTGTAATTTATTTAATTGGCATTCCTTCTTAGATATGGGGACGTGGTGGCTCAGTGGCTAAGATGCTGAGCTTGTCAATCAAAAGTTCAGCAGTTCAGCAGTTTGAATCCCTAGTGCTGTGTAATGGGGTGAGCTCCCATTACCTGTTCCAGCTTCTGCCAACCTAACAGTTCAAAAGCACATAGAAAATGCAAGTAGAAAAATAGAGACCACCTTTGGTGGGAAGGTAACAATGTTCTGTGTGCCTTTGGCATTTAGTCATGCTGACCACATGACCACGGAGATGTCTCCAGACAGTGCTGGCTTTTCAACTTTGAAGCATGATGAGCACCGCCCCCTAGAGTCTGGAACAACTAGCACATATGTGCGAAGGGAACCTTTACCTTTTACCTTATTAGATAAACACAACAGTTGTGTACTTAGTGTATTGTGTGAATCTGGGACCCGTTATCTTCAGTTATGGTTATAACATGCTTCTGTGCAACCAAACGTGACCTCTCACTTCAAACACTGTTGTGTTCTACCTTCCATCCCTACCTTGCTGAATCTACATACATTTGCATCACTGATTTGCTGACCCATAAATAGTATATTTTGAGTTTATTAAAGGCATGAATCACCTCCGCAGATTCCCAACAGAGTTTCTTTGTTGCTGCCTGTTCTCTGAGCGTGTATTCACTCAGCCACCAAGATCATTGCTGCATAATTAACGAGGATGAAATGCTGCAATATGACTCTCATCTTATGCATCATTGCTTTTGATTCTGAACTCAGGTGGAGAGTGCCAGCCAGAAACAGACAAATCAGGGGACTGGAGAGAGGAAGGAAAGGTAGTGGCCCTCCCAGGGGACTCCAGAGGTTTGCAGAAGCATGTGAAAAGATTTAAGGAGAATCACAAGTAGAGAACTGGCTCCCAGAATGGCCCCCTCAAAGAGAAAGCATGTTCAATTTTAAAAAAGAGAAGAAAAAGTGGCTATGGAATGGGACACCTCAGAAGTTGACACTGTCAACCTGATCTGAAGAACAAGCATACCTATGATAGCAATAGCACTTAGACTTATAATGCCCTCTTGTCAACTCGCAAAGCATCCCTGGCCTGCTTTCAAGTTGCCATAGGCAAGGGGGATAGGAAACCGACAAAGCAGCACAGCAGCCAAAAACAGAAGC
This sequence comes from Ptyas mucosa, assembly GCA_012654045.1. Lineage (NCBI taxonomy): Eukaryota > Metazoa > Chordata > Lepidosauria > Squamata > Colubridae > Ptyas > Ptyas mucosa. The sequence goes on from WNWU01000013.1 coordinate 16,518,382, forward strand.
ACATTCCAGACATATCTCTCTCAAGGCTGTCTCCCAGGGTTACCCACAGCGGCCTGAGTGGAGTGATCTCTACAATCCGCGAAATTGCTCTGTTGCCAAATTTGATTGATGACACACCCTGGGGGTGGGGGTAGGGAGGGGGGAAACAGGGTCATGATTGTGTTGTGTCTTCGGCTCCCGAGCCCGGACCTCCGGAGGAAGAATCCTCCGAAAATGAAGAGGAGGAGGAGGCAAGGCCCCCCTCTCCTGGCCCGTCTGGTTTGGCACCACCCCCGGCCCCAGCTGAAAGCCCCGAGGAAGAAAGCTCCTCTGAGTCAGACGTTAATGAGGAGAGGGAGTGGATTAATCCTAGGTGGCGACGATCAGAGAGACGGGCTCAGCAAAGGAGTGGGTGGGGCCGAGCACGAGGTGATGAGTCACAAAGCCAACGCCCCACAAGGTATAAAAGGAGCTGACCTTACCTTGTTGGCTTTTGTGACGAACAAAGTTTTAACCTGACAGTGTGTTGTCGGACATGCCGGAGAGCCTTATCGGGGACTGGCCATGGCAACTCAAAATAACAGCTGTCTTTATCTCTCCCGGGCTCGCTGCCAGCTTGTTGTTTATGGATGGTAAATAAACAACTTCTGAACACTTCTGTTCGTGTGTGTGCTTGTCTGGGCTTCTGAAGCAGGGAGGGGACAGAACAGATTGGGACGTAAATTATGTGGGGTCAGAGTTGGCTTTACCTGGAACGTGCCGACATGAAGCTCCTAATAAATAATTGGATTTCTTTTGAAGCTTGGCTTGAGGCTCATGATTTAATTAGGGCATCCAGCAGAACCCTGACACCTCTCTAAGCAGTTTACAGAGTCAACATCCTGTCCCCCAACAATCTAGCTCTTCATTTTACTGACCTCACAAGGATGGAAGGCGGAGTCAACCTTGAACCGGTCAGGATCGAAGTGCTGGCAGTGGGCAGAGTCAGCCTGCAATTCTGCATTCTAACCACTGCACCACCAGGGCTCTTATAAGTGGTCCAGGTGAACTTCTAAAAGTATGATAAAAGGAGGAGTCATTTTGATCTCCTTTGAAATTCCAATGCTGCCTTTAATGGAAAGCAGCAAAACTGGTAGAAGAGAGCAAAAGGATCAGACTTGATAATATCAGTATCAAAGATTGTCAAGAGTCAAATGATAGGTGTGCTGATTTAATACCAGCCTATCAGATATTTAGGAGCTGAGGGTGTGGTGCCACAAGGAAACAACAATTAATGACTTAATAGCCAGCCATCAACAGAGTCCATTTTAATATGCTATTCCTGGTATGTGATGTTTTGTATACATAAAGAAAAGAAGCACTCTTGTAATCTTTGACTTTTAGGCTTGCTGTCAAACATCAGTCATAATACTAATGACTGTTTTGAACAATATGCAGGTTGTATTACACGAATGGCTATTTTATATGTGAAATTATGACTGAAATATTTCTGCACCTATATTGGTTCACAGTGTCAGGAAGTTTCTCCTTAGTTTTAGGTTGCTTCTCTCTTTGTTCAGTTTCCATCCATTGCTTCTTGTTTTGCCTTCTGGTGCTTTGGAAAATACATTACCCTCCCCCACTTCTTTCTGGCAGCCCCTTAAAAGCCTGTTGCCTATCACACTCTTGGGCAAGGCATGTGAGCCATTTCCTCCTTTCAGTGGTCCATGAAAGTGCATCTATAGTATGTAGATAACAAAGTTGAAAAAAGGTGAACAACATTTTTGCAGAACTATAGATACGTTGAGGCTGGGTGTCACAAGGAATGGCTGGGAGGGGAGGGGCCAGGTGAGGCACTCCTTGATGTGAGTGACATTGAGTTGGCCATGCTTACCCAGTCTCATGACTATCAAGCCACGCCCACTGTCACATGACCATCAAGCCATGCCCACAAAATAAGCCACGCCCACAGAACCGGTAGTAAACAAATTTAGAACCAACCCCTGATCAACACCCTAGTTAACAACTAAAAATGACACACAACCAGGAATCAACAGAAGTTCCTGATGATGACCCTGAAAGCTTGGAAGAATAAACGTTTGGTCCTGATGACCGACTCAGATTGGACCTGCAACATTATCTTGGGACATGGATATTTACCTTCATTCATGAGGGTTGATTTCCTTTATGACTGATTGATCTATTTAGGCGGTATCCTGCTCAATAGTAGTAACTGTGTGAGGGATCTTGGAATCCTAGTGGACAATCACTTAAATGTGAGCCGGCAGTGTGCAGCAGCTGCCAAAAAAGCCAACACGGTTCTAGGCTGCATAAACAGAAGGATAGAATTAAGATCACGTGAAGTGTTAACACCACTTTATTTATTTATTAGTTCAATTTATATGCCGCCTTTCTCCAGAGACTCAGGGCGGCTTAGTGCCCTGAGTCTTAATGCCTTGGTAAGGCCACACTTGGAATACTGCATCCAATTTTGGTTGCCATGATGTAAAAAAAGATGTTGAGACTCTAGAAAGAGTGCAGAGAAGAGCAACAAAGATGATTAGGGAACCGGAGGCTAAAACATATAAAGAATGGTTGCTGGAACTGGATATGTCTAGTTTGATGAAAAGAAGGACTAGGGGCAATATGATAGCAGTGTTCCAATATCTCAGGGGCTGCCACAAAGAAGAAGGAATCAAGCTATTCTCCAAAGAACCAGAGGGTAGGACAAGAAGCAATGGGTGGAAACTAATCAAGGAGAGAAGCAACTTAGAACTAAGGAGAAATTTCCTGACAGTTAGAACAATTAATCAGTGGAACGACTTGCCTTCAGAAGTTGTGATTGCTCCAACGCTGGAAGTTTTTAAGAAGAGATTGGACAACCATTTGTCTGAAGTGGTGAAGGGTTTTCTGCCTAAGCAGGGGGTTGGACTAGAAGATCCCTTCCAAATATGTTATTCTAATTCTAATTCTGATATGATCTCCTTGCAGTCCAAGGGACTCTCAAGAGTCTTCTCCAACACCACAATTTGAAAACATCCATTCTTTGGTACTCAGCCATCCTTATGGTCCAGCTCCCACAGCCATATATCACTACTAGAGAAAACCATAGCTTTGACCAGGGGTGAAATGCTCCCGATTCGGACCGGATCGCCTGATCCGGTAGTGATGGTGGTGGGTGGTTTGGAGAACTGGTAGCAAAAATCCCTGCCCCCCCCCCCATGCCCAGCTGAGCCGCACGATCATCAGAGGCTTTTTTTTTTTACTTTTAAAAGCATTTTTTCTACAACCTCTTCCGATGATCGCGTGGCTCAGCTGGGATCATCAGAGGCTTTTCAAAGCATTTTTTTCTGTAACCTCTTGGCCGAAGAGGTGGTAAAAAAAAATGCTTTGAAAAGTCTCTGATGATCCCAGCTGAGTTGCCTGATCAGCAGAGGCTTTTCAAAGCATTAGAAAAAATGCTTTGAAAATTAAAAAAAAAAAAGTTGGCCACGCCCACCCAGTCCCATTAACTCCTCCCAAGCCACACCCACAGAACCGGTAGTAACAAATTTTACATTTCACCCCTGAGCTTTGACTATACAGACCTTTGGTGGCAAGGTGATAGCTCTGCTTTTTAATATGCTATCTACATTTGCCATAGCTTTCCTCCCAAGGAGCAAGCGTCTTTTAATTTCAGAGCGAAAGGGATTTCATGACAGAAAGAACCCTTAATTCCCAAACAAGTGGTGACAAGATATTCATAAAGGTTGACAGGTGGCCCTGGAATTGAATCCACCTGCTTTTGGCTTTTATGATATGGGCCTGTGAATATCTTCCTAGGAACCGCTTAACAAATATGCATATTCCTTTGCATTTATAATTTCAACATTAAAAGCAGCACTATCTTAAACTAGAGTTATGCCAGTGAAAAGAGAATGGTCGGTTTGCTACAATCTTTTCTTTTTTCTAATGTCCGGGACAGATGCTAGGATTCTTGCAGCTTCTTCCCAGGGAGCTTAATCGCTCTAATGTGCTGAATTAATAGCAGAAAATGTGTAGTAGCTGTTTGCCAGCAGTTATTCCAACAGAGTTAAGCAGCTTGGGGAAAAAAAAAAACTTTTGGATCAACTAATATAATAGTAGACTGCTCCCTCTCTCTACCTGAAATGTCCCGAAAATTTTTGTGCCCTGTTCAGTATGGGGGTGGGGGGGGAACCAACTCTGTGATGGTAATGTCTTGGATGTCAGGTTTCGACGTAATCTCAAATAAATTTCATTATCAAATACAGTCTTTGATGAATCTCTCATTTATTGAAGAATTTACGATCCGACCTGAACTCATTTGCAGCCAAAACTGATTCTCTGAAACCAACCCCTCCCTTTCCGCTTCTCAAAACCCCAGTGCCTCATTGGCCATCTTCCAAGTCAGTCTCTTCTGCCAACTACTTCAGATCACCGGAATGTCCCCCTCCCTCCATCACCTGGGTTACGTTATCTGCTAAGGGGAGAAGAATACTAAGTCAAATGTCAGGCGACTAAAACTTCAAACTGCTTCTGCTAACTTTTTTTTTTCTTTTCTCTTGGATCTTCATGGCAGTGATGAAAATAGAACAAATTAGATCACTGACATTGGAGAGTTTTTATGTAGCACTGGAAAGGAATAATAGTTTAGCAGTAAAAATGCTAAAGCAGTACCGATAGAATAAGTGTCAATCAAACCCTACTTATTTTGGCTAGAAGGATGAGTGTCAGGTTTCGATGTTATCTCAAATAAATTGCATTTCCAAACATGAAGTCTTTGATGAAACCTTTCATTTACTGAGAACAATGATCTGGCCCCAGACTCGGTTGCAGCCGAAACTGACCCTCTGCCCCCAAACCCTTCCCTTTCCGTTCCTCAATTCTCAGCGTCTCATTGGCCATCTTCCAAGTCACTCTTGTCTTCTTGGCTAGTTCAACTCACAGGAATTTCCCCCCTCCCATCTCATCTCCTAGGGGATGTTATCTGCCGGGGGAATAAGTGGGTGAAAAGTCAAACTGCTAAAAGTCAAACTGCTACTTCTACTCTTCATGTCAGCGCTGGGGTGAATGTAACTTGGAGCGCTGACAATGAGATTATGAGTATCCAGATTAAATTCCAGTCCTGAAATTCCACGATGGTCTCCATCCAAATTCAAACTAATTTAGAATAAAATAGAGCTGCAAGGGACGTTGGAGGTTTTCTAGTTCAGCCCCCTGGTCAAGCAGGAGATCCTATACCGTGTCAGATGAGTGTCTGTCCAGCCTCTTCTTAAAAACCTCCAGTGATGAAGCACCCACAAACGTCTGAAGGCAAGCTGTTCAGAGGTGGGTTTCAGTAGTTTCTGACCAGTTCTGGAGAACCGGTAGCGGAAATTTTGAGTAGTTCGGAGAACCGGTAGTAAAAATTCTGACTGGCTCTGCCCCCATCTATTCTCTGCCTCCCAAGTCCCAGCTGATTGGGAGGAAATGGGGATTTTACAGTAACCTTCTCCTGGATTGGGGAGGGAATGGAGATTTTGCAGTATCCTTCCCCTGCCACGCCCACCAAGCCTCACCCACAGAACCGGTAGTAAAAACCTTTGAAACCCACCACTGAAGCTGTTCCATTAGTTAATTGTCCCCACTGTAAGGAAGTTTCTCCTCAATTCCAGGTTGCTTCTCTCTTTGATTAGTTTCCAACCATTATTTCTTGTTCTGCCCAACTGGTGCTTTGGAGAACAATTTGACCCCCTCTTCTTTGTGGCAGCCAATTCTGACCTTGCTTCGCTTCCAAGCATTGCTTTCAGGGTAGCAATGTCTGCTGGAACAGAGTGTAGAACTGCTTGTTTAGAATAACAGAATAACAGAGAAGGGTTTGCACATGCACAGAGGGCCTAGGCCAGTGGTGGGTTCCTCCTGGTTCGGCCTGGTTCTCCCGAGCTGGTAACGGTGACAATATGATGTCACCAAACCAATTCTGGGCCCCCCACACCCCCGTCCTCCCGCAGTCCACTCACCCACCCTCCCGCATTATTCTTACCTTTTATTTGGCCCTACCCCCAATCTATTGCTGCCTCCTGAGTCCCAGCTGATGGCTAGAGGGAAAAAAACTGTTTAAACTTTTGCCAAGGGGCTTCAAAGGGCCGCCCTACAGCTGATCAGTGTTAAAAGAAAGCAAATGAGTAGACCGGTGCCTGCAAAAATACTTGAGTAGACCAGTGCCTGCAAAAATACTTGAGTAGACCAGTGCCTGCAAAAATACATGAGTAGACCAGTGCCTGCAAAAATACTTGAGTAGACCAGTGCCTGC
>WNWU01000013.1:16532944-16551379 GCA_012654045.1 Ptyas mucosa
AGGAAGGAAGGAAGGAAGGAAGGAAGGAAGGAAGGAAGGAAGGAAGGAAGGAAGGAAGGAAGGAAGGATGGATTGTAACTCAGAATGAATTATTTCAAATATTTCTGCAGATATGAGAATTTAACAAATACCACAAACAAGACTTTAAGTAGTAAAGCAAAATTTTGGATGTAATACTTGTAAATAGAGTTAGTACCAAAGAATCATTTCCAAGTTGAATTGAACTTTGTATCAGATGTGGGGGGTTTTTCCAATATGAAGATAATTTTTTGACATTTAAGTTTAAGTTTATTCAATTTGTATACCGACCTCCTCCCGAAGGACTCAGGGCGGTGAACAGCCATAAATAAAACATATAAATACAACATTTAAAACCCACTAAAATCCAATTAAATAAATTTGGCCATAGAAATATTAAAACCCCAATAATTTAAAACAAATTAAAATTTATAATATTAATTAAAAAAGGGGAATTAGGCCAGGCCTTCCTGATGAAATAAAAAGGTCTTAAGAGTGCGGCGAAAGGGGCATAGGTCTGGGATCCTCCGAATCTCCGGGGGGAGCTCATTCCACATAGTAGGTGCCCCCATAGAGAAAGCTCTCCCCCTGGGGGCCACCAGTTGACATTGTTTGGCCGATGGCACCCGGAGGAGGCCCTCTCTATGAGAGCGTACCGGAGGGTGGGAGGCCACTGGTGGCAGTAGGCGGTCTCGTAAATAACCAGGTCCTAAGCCATGGAGCGCTTTAAAGGTAGTAACCAAAACCTTGAAGCGCACCCGGAAGACCACCGGGAGCCAGTGCAGCTCGCGTAGGAGAGGTGTCACACGGGAACGCCATGTCGCTCCCGTAACCACCCGCGCGGCTGCACTTCGCACCAGTTGGAGCCTCCGGGTGCTCCTCAAGGGGAGCCCCATGTAGAGAGCATTACAGTAGTCCAGGCGGGAAGTGACGAGCGCGTGAGTGACCGTGTGTAAAGAGTCCTGATCTAGAAAGGGACGCAACTGGCAGATCAGGCAAACCTGATAAAAAATCCCCCTGGTCACGGCCATCAGGTGCTCTTCTAAAGACAGCCGTGAGTCCAGGAGGACGCCCAAGTTGCGAGCCCTCTCCGTGGGGGCCAATGATTTGCCCCCAATAGTCAGTGATGACACCAACTGACTATATCAGTACGTCGGAAACCACAGCCACTCGGTCTTGGATGGGTTGAGTCTGAGCCTGTTACTCCCCATCCAGATCCGTACGGCCTCCAGGCACCGGGACATCACTTCAAGGGCATCGTTGGGGTGGTCCGGGGTGGAGATGTACAACTGAGTATCATCAGCATACTGATGATACTTCACCCCGAAACCACGGATGATCTCACCCAGTGGCTTTACATAAATGTTGAACTGAAGGGGCGAGAGGACTGACCCCTGTGGTACCCCACAAATGAGGCACCTCAGGGTCGACCTCTGCCCCCCTGCCAACACAGACTGCCACCAGTTGGAGAGAAAGGAGGAGAACCACCGCAACACAGTGCCTCCCACCCCTAACTCTTCCAACCGGTGCAGCATGATACCATGGTCGATGGTATCAAAAGCTGCTGAGAGATCTAATAGGACCAGGACAGAGGAACAACCTCTGTCCTGAGTCCTCCAGAGATCATCAACCAACGCAACCAATGCCATTTCCATGCTGTACCCAGGCCTGAAGCCCGACTGGAACGGATCCAGATATACTGTTTCATCCAGGTACTGGGGGAGCTGCCGCGCAACCACACTCTCGATAACCCTCTCCACAAAGCGAAGGTTGGAGACCGGACGATAATAAGATAACACTGCCGGGTCCAGGGAAGGCTTCTTGAGGAGAGGCCTCACCACCGCCTCTTTCAAGGCGGCGGGGAAGACACACTCACTCAACGAAGCATTTATAATCCCCTGGAACCAGCCTGGCGTCACCTTCCAAGAAGCCAGCACTAACCAGGAGGGACACAGGTCCAACAAACATGTGGTCGCATTCAGTCCACCCAGAATCCTGTCCACATCATCAGGAGCCACAGGATCAAACTCATCCCAGATTATATTCACAAGACCCGCCCCAGTCATTCCCCCTGAGACCACCCAGTCGGAGTCCAGGTTTTCCCGAATCTGAGTGATTTTGTCATGCAGATACTGTACAAAATCCTCGGCTCTATCCTCCAAGGGATCCTCCCGCGCTCCCTGGTGGAGCAGGGAGTGGCTTACCCTAAACAGGGCAGCTGGGCGGTTATCGATGATGCAATAAGAACAGCAAAATAGTTACATTTTGCTGCTTTTATTGCCACTAGGTAATTCTTAATATGAGATCTTACCAGTGTCGGTCAGATTCAGAAAGGTTGGCCCTCCAACTACTCTCTAGGCGTCTTTTCTGGCACTTCATCTCGCTTAGCTCCTTGGTGAACCAAGGAGCCAGGTGAGATCGGCATCAAGTCAGAGGCCGCAAAGGCACGACCCGATCCAGAGCTCCAGCGGCCGCCCTATCCCAGGCGGCCACTAGGTCTCCAGTCGAGGCGTGAGCCAGAGCCTCAGGGAATGGCCAAGCTCCACCTGGAACTTGTCAGGTTCCATCAGGTGCCTGGGGTGGAACCAACTTACCGGCTCCACCTCCCTGCGGCAAGGTGCAGCGGTTCGAGGGTCAAGATGAAGGAGAGAGTGATTCGACCATGACAAGGGCTCGGTAACTATATCCCCTATTTCAAGGTCACTCAACCACTGTCCAGAGATGAAAACCAGGTCCAGCGTGTCCCCCCCCCCCGCAGTGAGTAGGTCCATGAATTAGCTGGGTCAGGTCCATAGCTGTCATGGAAGCCATGAACTCCCGAGCCACCTCAGAGGCCTCACCCACGGATGGCAGGTTGAAATCCCCCATGACCATGAGTCTAGGGTTATCAACCGCCACCGCTGCGATGATATTGAGTAGCTCAGGCAGGGCTGCTGCCACATGGCAGGGAGCCAGGTACGTGATCAGCAAACCCATCTGTACCCCATGGCCCCACTTCACAAGGAGGGACTCACAACTGGCCGTCTGAGGAACAATGGCCTCCCTCGGTCTAAGACCTTCTTTAATAATAACCGCTACCCCTCCCCGCCCCTCCCCTGTGACCTCGGCTGATGGATTGATGCCACTTTCACAATGTAATTTGCCCATATCTATGGTGACAATTATACATGATTTGGAACATGGGCACTTTTCAGGGGAAAGGAAAACTGTTGGAAAATGGGAAAAAGTGTAAGCCATCTCCAATACGTGTTTGGCTAGGACCAAGAGAGTCAAAGATCTTGGTCTTTGTGTACAACTGTGTTGAACTGAAGACAAACTACGAATTCCATTTCTTCTATCTCGGACATATCCACGGGATGTGTGGTTAAACACCCCCTCCCCAAATATTCATATACACAGTATTACAATTAGTTCTTAACTTTTTCACACTTATGACCATTGCAGCATCCCCATGGTCACGTGATCAAAATTCAGATGCTTGGAAACAGACTCATATTTCTGACGGTTGCAGAGTCCTGGGGGTCATGATCACAAGCAAAGTCAATGGGGAAGCCAAAGTGGTCCCTATTGTTCTACTTGCATTTTTTATGTGCTTTTGTTGTGGCCCGTCAGCGGCCTGTGCGGATTGTAGCTGATTCTGACAGCGAGGAGGCTGGTGTGGTGCTGCGCCAGCAGCCTGTGCAGCTGGCAATCGAGTCTGACAATGAGGAGGCTGGAGAAGATGTGGTGCCAGAGGCAGGGATTCAGCCAGGGCCTTCAGAACCTCCAGAAGCTCCTTCAAGTGAAGAGGACGAAGAGGAGGAGCCTCTTCTCGATGCACGGGTGCTCAGAGCTGTCAAAAGGCAGGAGTGACTCCTCGGGAGGAGGTCTCCTCGAGAGTAAGGCTTGGGGCTAATTGGCCACTTCCTTAGCCTATTTAAGGAGGAATGCCGACTGAAGCAATTTGTAGGGAACAACTTTAGTTCACTCTAGTTCGTGTCTGGATTCTCTGCAAATTGCTTCTGGGCTTTCTGCCAACCTTAGTAAGATTGTGATTACTTTATCTTTGGTTTCTTGTAGGCTGTTAAGAAAGTGTATTAACAGCCTTTGTTTTGAAAAAGACTGAGTTATTTTAGTAAATTAAGTTTTGTACAAACTTTGTGTGTGCTTTGGGATCCGTAGCTGGGGCAGAACAGCTTTCGAACTGCTAGGTTGGCAGAAGCTGGGACAAGTAACGGGAGCTCACCCTGTTATGCGGCACTAGGGATTCGAACCACTGAGCTGCCGACCTTTCGATCAACAAGCTCAGCATCTTAGCCACTGAGCCACCTACAATCAGCTGTAGATATACAATTAAAGCAACCATAGATTTAAAAACATTAGCATTTTAGAAACCACAGCTAATATTGATATAAAGTTTTTTCCCCCTTATCTTTAAAAGATTAAAGTATTAATACTGTATAAATATTTCTGTAGCTACAGTAAATAATACAATGTATTACTGCAATCTTAGAGCAGAATAAAATAATATTTCAAAGAGATCAAGATGTATCCATATGACAAAAGCTCCATCTTTTTTCATATATTTCACCCATGGTGCAGATTAAAAAGATGCAGGATGATAGCATTGTTCTGACTGCTAACGTTTTGGACGCCACCCCCAAATCTGTCCTTCCAATTAATGGAACATTTATTAATTGAAACATTAACAGAATTGACACTCACGTAAGAGTTTCCCTTTTGTTCTACTTCTGTGAACATTATATAGGGAACAATCTGAACTGAAAGATTTGCTTGGTTCCATCTTTCGTTAACTACTACTAGGGTAACATTTGTCATTGCTATACAGCCTGTCAAAGATGTAAAATAACTTAATTCCAAGAAACAATCTTCTTGGCAAATTGCTCCATAAATAATCTCTTTTTTCCCCCCTGTACCTTTTGTATGAAAGATGGTTTTCAAAAAAGGTGGGGAAAAAAGAGATTTTCTCCCCCCTCCAAAGTAAGGGGAAAGAACAGATAGCTATTGTTTCTGTGAGCCCGGTGGTGAAATCTAAAAGTTGTTACTACCGGTTCTGTGGGCGTGGCTTGATGGTGGTGGGGTAATGTGACTGGGTGAGCGTGGCCATTTTTTCTTTTTTTACTTTTAAAACCATTTTTTTTACAACCTCTTCGGCGAAGAGGTTGTAAAAAAATGCTTTCAAAAGGCTCTGCCGATCCAAGCTGAGTTGCCTGATCGGCAGAGACTTTTTTTCTTTTAAATGCCTCTGCCGATCAAACAACTCGGCTTGGATCATCAGAGGCATTTAAAAGAAAAAAAGGGTTTTTTTTCTTTTAAAAGCCTTTGAGGATCCCAGCTGAGCCGCACAATCATCAGAGGCTTTTTTTTTACTTTTAAAAGCATTTTTTTGGCCAAAGAGGTTGTAGAAAAAATGCTTTTAAAAGTAAAAAAAAAAAAAGCCTCTGATTATTGTGTGGCTCAGCTGGGCATGGGGGGGGGGGCAGGGATTTTTGCTACCGGTTCTCTGAACCACCCGCTACTGGATCGGGCAATCCGGTCCGAACCGGGAGCATTTCACCCCTGTGTGAGCTGGCAAAATAACGTGACTTTTTAAAAAAACTGTGTTCCAAACGCGGTAAGCAGATTATTTTCAGTGCTCTATCACTCTAACTTTTATTGAGAGATTTGTTCTGTTGAGTTGAGCACAAGGAATTTCAGGAAAAGGTCAAAATAAATAAATAAATCACGATGGTAGTGACAATCAGGTGATGCATTGTAAAAAGTGTGGGGCTTTAATTGTGTGATTGTGATCTCTGCCTTGATTATTTGACACCCCCCCAAAGATACCTTTGAACTGGAGGCGGTTAATTACAGGACCTTTTTAGTGGTGGGTCCTATTCCACCATGCTCTTTCCAACCAGCCTTATCTAATCTGAAACTCTTGTTTTTATATCCTGCTAATTAAAAGTCGGAAGGGATGCAGTGGCTCAGTGGCTAAGACATTGAGCTTGTAGATCGAGAGGTCGTCAGTTCAGGGGTTCGAATCCCTAGTGCTGTGTAACGGGGTGAGCTCCCGTTACTTGTCCCAGTTTCTGCCAACCTAGCAGTTCGAAAGCACGTAAAAATGCAAGTAGAAAAATAGGGACCACTTTGATGGGAAGGTAACAGCGTTCCATGCGCCTTTGGCATTTAGTCATGCCGACCACATGACCACGTAGATGTCTTCGGACAGCACTAGCTCTTCGGCTTTGAAATGAAGATGAGCACCGCCCCCTAGAGTCGGGAACGACTAGCACATATATGCGAGGGGAACCTTTACCTTTATCTTTAATTAAAAGTTGAAATTGTCCTGCTTTTACTCAAATGAAAAATAGCTTAGACTCTTTGAGGGACAGAACACATGCACACACACACAAACAATGGTGCGTGTGTGTGTTTGTGTGTTTATGTATGTGTGTACATAAAAAAAACCCTCCCACTCATCTTTTTTCATTGCCGCACTCTTAAGAAATGAAGCATGCTCCCTCCATATTTTATCATTAAAATATTTAGGGACAAGGTTTTTGTTCAAGAAAACATAGCATTTTAATAGCATATGATTGAAAACTGATCTTACTGAATGTGATAATACGTGAATAATATCTGATAGCAATCTTATTTTTATTCGGCTTTTATAATCTGAAACACTTTCTGAAGGTGATGGTTTAAAGGGGGGGAAAGGGGGATCTTTGTCTGTTTCACTTTTTCTGCCATTCAAATTCTTTTCCATGAGTTTTGCTCATCTATTTTTAGAATTTATATCAAATTCATATCATACATTAATATCCACCTCTATTTATCGCTTTAACATGTCTTTTTTCTTTCTTCTGTTGGGGGGGTAAATAACTGCAAATAATGCCTTTAGTAAAGAATTGCAAAGCAGGAGGAAGATTTAACATTGCCCTAGAAACAAAACTATATTGGTTTTGGGAGTAAACAAATATATATAGCTTATTTGCTGCTGTTTTTCATTCCCCTTGTGCAACAGTGTATAAGAAAGTAAAGTCTCTTGACTCACACTCAATACCTGTCAATTTTATAACCAGTTCCAAGTAGTTGTCTCGGCCGCAATCCAGACATGACTTCTCAATGCCATCTTCCAATAGGGGGCGGTTTAGAATAGAATAGAATAACAGAGTTGGAAGGGACCTTTGAGGTCTTCTAGTCCAACCCCCTGCCCAGGGAGGAAACCCTACACCACTTCAGGCAAATGGTTATTCAACATCTTCTTAAAAACTTCCAGTGTTGGAACATTCACAACTTTTGGAGGCAAGTTGTTCCACTGATTGATTGTTCTAACTGTCAGGAAATTTCTCCTTAGTTCTAGGTTGCTTCTCTCCTTGATTAGTTTCCACCCATTGCTTCTTGTCCTGCCCTCAGGTGCTTTGGAGAATAGTTTGACTCCCTCTTCTTTGTGGCAGCCCCTGAGATATTGGAACACTGCTATCATGTCACCCCTAGTCCTTCTTTTCATCAAACTAGACATACCCAGTTCCTGCGACCGTTCTTTATATGTTTTAGCTTCCAGACCCCTAATCCTCTTTGCTGCCCTTCTCTGCACTCTTTCTAGAGTCTCAACATTCTTTTTACATCGTGGCGACCAAAACTGGTTTATTTTTTTACTTTCCCATTTACCTCATAGAATTGGGATTCCTGAGTGGTCTCCCATCCAAATGACCCCAGGATCATTGATTCTGCTTTCAAGGCCAGTCAAACATCATGGAACATGCTGGAGTGCTGAGAAAGCTAATGATGTACTGATCAACTAACAACCATTCATTTAGCAATCATTTGAAGTTATGATGGAAACCAGTCCTCGTACTTTTATGACCGTCACAGCCTCCTCACAGTCATGTGATCCTGATTTGGTTGCTTGGCAACAGGAATGCGTTTACGATGGTTGCACTATCCCAGTGTCACGTGATCACAATTTGCAACCTTCCCAGCCAGGTTTTGATATGCAAAGACAATGGGGAAAACGGAATCGGTTTAACAACCACACGATTTGCTCAATGAGCATGTCAATAAAAATCCCAGACTTGGGTGTGGTCACATGATGACTCATTTAACAACTACATCACTTAGCAATGGAAGTTCTGGTCCAATTGTGGTAGTAAGTGTGGGAAGAAATGTCCATCTGGGTTCAGTTCCAAGTGGGAAGAAAGACACTGGAAACATGGAGACTGCTTGAAAAGATGGTTTAATAGTGGACAGGACCACATGGTCCTGGGAAAAAGGCACACGGGTGAGAGGGAGAGAGAAAGAGATTTATACCCTCTATTGGGCTTTGAATTTGAGCTTGCATTCTGATTGGTTGTCAGGCTCCCATAGGGCCATGCAGGGGTAACTTTGTAGGTTGTCTAGAGTCCCAGGCTTGGTTGAATCTTGCTGGGTGATGATGTAATGAAGAGGATTTTGGGCAATTCCTATTATGACTGAGAGCTAATCTTACCTTTGTTGGATCTTGGGTGAGGGTGTTTGCTTATGTATAGACCTAGCTATCTCTTTATCTCTTAAGTGCTGACATCTGCTGTGGGCTATTGAGGAGGGGAGAGGCTATTAAGAGTGAGTCTGCTTCCTGCCTAAAAAACATATTTTTCCATTTCTCATCCAGGGAAATATAATATTCTGCCTTTTTAACATTTTCCAGAATATTTCATTTTTCTGGGAGAGAGGTGGATGCTAACGTCCTACATAAATCAAGAATTACCTGTAGTTAAGGGAGATATATTCCTATGGATAACTCAGCTTACATAGTATGGATTACCAAAATGCCATTTCTTCCATACAAAACTATTATCAGCAATGTATGTTTTCTACTTGTAGAATTTTCTACCTAAAGGGACCTTAAGTTTTGGGAACTTGGAAGAAAGAGGATTTTTTAACGAACATTTGGTGATTAATATACCATTGTCATCTATGCAGTACTCTTAATATTATGCTTATTTATCATTGTCAGTTGATTCATTCTGCTTCCTATGATTCTAAGCCTTTATTCTATGTCTTTTTATTGTGGATTCTTGACTCTATATTGTGAATGTTTTACTGTTGATAGTCCTTGCAATGCCATGAGTCTGCCGTTGATCTGGTGAGTCTATAAATAGAACAAATAAATAAATAAAATGACAGAACGAGTTGAAATCAACAAATGAACAAGAGTGAAAATCATTACTAATCCAATTCAGAAGGTCTGGGAACACTGGAGTTTCTCATGAAAGTGGAAGGGAAGGAATGGGAGAATTAGAACAAGAAAAATCAAGATGGAAGCCATGACTCTTTTGTTGTGAAGCAGATGCCTCTGGTGGAGCTGAATTTATTTTCTAAAAGTGATGCTTGTCAGCCATTTGGGATATACCAGATCAGGGAACAGACTTTGCAAGAAATTTTTAGAACTCTATTTTATTGATATCAGCTATAATAACAGCATTTTGAAAAGCTCCCACTGTTTCCCCTGCTTTCCATTTATATCAAAAACAATCCAGGGGGTGTGATTTTGACTTTCTTTCCCATGCTTTCCTGTTTTCCTGGTCTGAATTAATGTTTTGTGAGTGGTCTTCTTTGTAGTTCTCTGCAATGCTTTTCATAATGTGGAGATACTATAGGAACAGGTCCTTCTCAGAATGGGAAGGCGGGACATGTTACAGATCCTATCAATTAGGAATTGTCATCTGGTGGAACCACAAACAAGGGCCTTCTTGGTGGTGGCCCCTTCTTTAATGGAACATCATTCCCCCTGAGGTATGGTTGGCCCCAGTGGTGGGATTCAAATAATTTAACAACAGGTTCTCTGCCCTAATGAATCGCTGAGTGGGCGTGGCCAGGGAGTGTGACAAGCAGCACTCAGCCTCCTGCACCCCCCTGAGAGCAAAAACAGGGATGCACCACCCACTCCACGCCCCATTTTGGCCTAGTAGGCTTCCCTGCAGCCTTCTGGGAATGAAAATGGGCTGGTGGGGTGCCCCCCCCCGTGCCCCATTTTGGGCCTAGTAGGCCTCCCTGCACCCTCCTGGGAGTGAAAACGGTCCATGGGGGCGTGTGTGTGTGCCGCGCACACACACACACACACACACATACAAACGGCCCATTTTGGGCCTAATAGGTCTCCCTGCACTTACCTGGGAGTCAAAATTGGGTGTGTGTGGGCTCCTGGAAGGGGCAGGGCAGGGTGGGTCCAGCCAGCAATTTAACTACCGGTTTGCCCGAACCGGCCTAAATTGGCTGAATCCCACCAGTGGTTGTCTCTATTCTACTGCTTTTCTGAAAGGCCCTGAAAACTTGGCTTTGTCAATGGGCCTGGGGACCACAAATGGTGACAGAGCCAATCAAGCGGTTGATTTGTGTTATTGATGCCATGGGGTGGTGGGATCTAGGTTTCTTTTAATGTGCTTTATTGTAGTATGGATTTTTTAAAAATTCTTTAAATGTTGCAGGTTACCTGGAGTCTGTATGAGTTATATGAGTTGGGCGATTATATGCATTTGTTTAATAAATAATAAATACAGGTAGTCCTCAATTTACAACCCTAATTGTGCCCCAAATTTCTCTGGCTAAGTGAGACATTTGTTAAGTGAGGTTTGCCCTATTTGACGACCTTTCTTGCCACCGTTGTTAAGTGAATCACTGCAATTATTAAATTAGTAATATTAAGTTTTTAAGAGAATCTGACTTACCCATTAACTTTGCTTGCCAGAAGATCGCAAACCTGAACGGAATGGAATCTTGTGGACACTGCAACGGTCATAAATATCAGTCAGTTGTCAAGTGTCTGAATTTTTTTTTTTTTATTAAAAAGTTTTACAAACAAAATTATACATTTTCCCCCTTTCCCCCCCTTGATATTCTTAATAATACATACATTTGATCTATACGTTACATCTATATAAAATTACATCCCCAACCCCCCCACCCCACCCCTCCCCAACCGTGACCTCCCCAAGCAGTAACAGAGTATTACAGTAACAAACATAAACTTAAACTAAAATATGCTAACATACTAAAAAACAAAGTTCAAAATTTCCCCTAAATCCTTTAACTCCTCTAATTAAAATTTTTCAGCCTCCCTAAAAATACAAGTAACATTAATTAAAAAAAGGAAAAAAAGAAAAAAAGAAAACCAAACCCAAAATCCTAAATTAATATCATACCCCTCTCCAAAATAAGATAGTGATGATATTAACTTTAGAATATACATTTGCAGTTTTACATTACATTTTTAAATCATTACAACTATAAATCCCCAACCGTCCAAAAGATAAATTAGTTTTAACTTTGGACACTGTAATCTTCTCCAACATATAATAATAGTATTGATCTTAAAATATGCATTTACAGTTTTACATTACCTTAACAATCAAAACTAAAATTATCAAGCCTCTTTTTAGCTTATAAAAATTAAACATCATTTAAGCTTTTAAAATCATCACAAATATAAACCGCCAGCCTTCCAGAGGGTAATTTTTTTTTAACTTTGAACATTATAATAATAATAAAAAAACAAAAAAAAACTTAAAGAAAAAAGAAAGAGAGAAAAAAAAACCCTTATCCATCTTTAAATATTAGGCATCCATGACTTTTAAATCATTAAAAATCTAAAAATTACTATTACTAAATTACTAAAAAAATTTCATCTTCTTCTTACTAAAAATCATTACTAAAAATCTTTCATCATCTTCTTAAATTCACATAACAATAAAAATAAAGTTATTAACCATCTTATTAGTTTGTTAACATTAAACATCCATAAAGCTTTTTAAATCATTACTAGTATAAATCCCCAACCTTCCGGAGGGTAAATTGTTTTAACTTTAGGCATTGTAATAAAAAATAAAAAAATAAAAAAAGAACAGAATAAAGACAAAAGAAAACCTCCATAACCTTTAAGACCATCATTACTAAAAATCTTCCATCTTCTTCTTAAATTTCTTCCAATCCTTTAATTGCCATAGTTCTTTCCATATTTTTCCAGGCCCTCCTAGCCATTTCTTAAACTTGCTCTGAGGCTGATGTATCACAAAAATCCCCTTAAGTTTTAGAATCTGCTCTTTTGGCTTGAATTTGTAGTCCTGATTCCACCATTCTTTACTTGTATCATCCAACAAATTAGTCCATTGTGCATCAAGCCTCCAATTACCAAATAGTTCCTCCACTTGCCTTAATTTTTCAGTTGCAATTCTTCTGTAAACAAATTAGGAATGTCCACCAGAACTTCTGTTTTGATCATATCCCCCAACATACAGGTCTCTACTTCTTGTATCTCCTTTTGTAAAATTTGTTGAGTTCCATCCTCTGGATTCTCCAACAACATTTCATTATCAGACTTCTTTTGAATTAAAACCAAAATATTAGATATAATTAAGTCTGAAAGTTCTTGAAAAATCTCTGCAAATCCAATTTGAATATCCTTTAATTCAAAAAGCAATGATCCTTCAGGTCCAACTTGAGCCATTGTTCCAACTTTTACTTCTGTTCCAAAGCAGCTCTAAACTTTCTTTGTAGCTCTTTGTCTGTTAGAAATGTAACAAGCTCTAACAATCACTTTCACTAAGCGCCATTTTTTTTCCCCTCAAAGTTTTTAAACGGAGTTAAAGATTACACAAACCCATTTCCTCTCTCCTGCTCTGCTTAGCCAGCTTCTTAGTTTCCCAAATCAAGTAAAATTAAAAGTAAATCTTAAAAATTTTCTTCCCTTAAAATGATTTTAGTTGCTGGTGCGGTCGCGGCTTGTAGTTCTGCGAAGGCAGAGGCGTTCCCGGTCTGGAGCAGTTGGCTGGCTTCTGGGGAACTCAGCCTTTCACCCCCACAGAAATCCTTCTGGGGGGCTTTGGCGAGCTCTACCCCCACCAGCCGGCTCTTTGCTTCTCCCTTTTGCCCTGGGAGAAGTTTTCAAACCACCCAGCTGCGTTGGATTGCAGCACGGAGGTTCTTACAGTACCGCGGAGCGGGCGCGCTAATTAAGGCGCCATCCAGGCTCGCGGAGCCGCCGGAAGTCCAAGTGTCTGAATTTTGATCACGCGACCATTGGGGATGCCCCCAACACTCGTCTGAAAAATGATCATAAGTCATTTTTTTTCAGTGCCGTTGTAACTTCGAACGGTCACTAAACAAGGAGTTGTAAGTCAGGGACTACCTGAAATAAATCCCTGTTCTGCTTATCTAATATGG
This sequence comes from Ptyas mucosa, assembly GCA_012654045.1. Classification (NCBI taxonomy): domain Eukaryota; kingdom Metazoa; phylum Chordata; class Lepidosauria; order Squamata; family Colubridae; genus Ptyas; species Ptyas mucosa. Next base: position 16,546,142 of record WNWU01000013.1, read on the forward strand.
TTATGAATTCTTAGGATTTTAAAGAACATTTTCCAATATCTGAGGGGCTGCCACAAAGAAGAAGGAGTCAATCTATTCTCCAAAGCACCTGAGGGCAGAACAAGAAGCAATGGTGGAAACTAATCAAGGAGAGAAGCAACCTGGAACTAAGGAAAAATTTCCTGGCAGTTAGAACAATTAATCAGTGGAATAACTTGCCTCCAGAAGTTATGAATGCTCCAACACCGGAAGTTTTTAAGAAGATGTTGGATAACCATTTGCCTGAAGTGGTGTAGGGTTTCCTGCCTAAGCAGGGGGGTTATTTTTTATTTATTTATTTATTGGTTCAATTTATATGCCGCCCTTCTCCGGAGACTCAGGGAGGCTTACAATGCGTTAAGCAATAGCCTTCATACTTTTGTATATACCTGCTTAGTAGGGCTTTCGGCCCCCCCAAGCGGTCTTCTTTTTTATACAAAGTCAGCTTATTGCCCCCACAATCTGGGTCCTCATTTTACCTACCTCGAAAGGATGGAAGGCTGAGTCAACCTTGAGCCTGATGAGATTCGAACTTGCAGTAATTGCAGGCAGCTGGTGCTACTTAACAGCAGTTAACAGCACTTTAGTTTGCTGTGCCACCAAGGCTCAACCTCTTCTAGGTTGGACTAGAAGACCTCCAAGGTCCCTTCCAACTCTGTTATTCTATTCTATTTTATTTTTGCTGGGTTTAGTCTCCGGGTAAAGATACATGATTTCTTAGGTATTTTTTAGACGTACTCATCTTTATGCAATTACATTATAAATATACGTGTGTGTAAACTGACTGACCATGTAGCTTTAAAAAAACACCAACCAACCAACCAACCTAGAACTAAAAACATTACCATTTTTTAATACGACAGTGAAAAATAAAATCGCTCCAGAGGTGTATTAGTTATTGTGCACAATATGATACAGGAGAGCTGACGAGCTACATTTAATAACTGTACTTTATAGTTATTATCAATCACTTTAACAATTGTGCTGTTCTAAAAGAAAAAAAGTTATTAACTACTTATTATTCGCTCAGAGAAAGAGGTGGGGAATGGTGACATGTCTTCCCAAGAGGAATGGGGTAGAGAGAGCAAGGACGCATTCCGAATTAATTTTGCAACCAAAGTAACATGTATCCAGAGGGTGATGTCTGAAGTGCATTTTATGGTACAGCAAAAAAAAAAAAAAAACCCTTTCTTCCCCGCGATGGACTCATTTCTTTTTGGAACTATAAGTAACACATATATAGGTGGCTCAGTGGCTAAGACACTGAGTATGTCGATCAGAAAGGTCGGCAGTTCGGTGGTTCGCATCCCTAGTACAGGTCTCCTGTGTGAGCAGAGGGTTGGACTAGATGACCTCCAAGGTCCCTTCCAACTCTGTTACTGTTATAAGAAAAATTACATTCATTCCCAAACTGGTGAGAGGATCCATGGCTCTCCAGAAAACTCCCATCATCCTTGAGAGATTGTCTTGTTGGCTGGGCCCGATGGGAGTTGGTTTCAATAACAATGAAAGGGCCTACCGTTTAATATACAGTCATTCAAGCCCTGTTTTTCTTTGAAGCCACAAATAACCAGGCTTAAATTATCCTACTTTTAGACACATTATGTGAAGATCCAGCTCTCTGGAGAAGGCTGTAATGATGGGAAATGTGGAAAGAAGGATGGGAGGAAGGGAGAAAGGGGAGAAGGAATGAAGGAAAGAAAGCAGGGAGGGGGAGGGGTGGAAGAAAGAGAAGGAGGAGGAGGAGGAGGAGGAAGAAAGAAGAAGAAGAAGAAGAAGAAGAAGAAGAAGAAGAAGAAGAAAGGGGGAGGATAAGGAGGAAGAGGAAGGAGGAGAAGAAGAAGAGGAGGAGGAAAAGGTAAAGGTAAAGGTGGAGAAGGAGGAAGGAGGAGGAGGAGAAGAGGAGGAGGAGGAGGTAAAGGAGGAGGAGAAGAAGAAGAGGAGGAGGAGAAGGAGAAGAAGAGGAGGAGGAGGAGGAAAGGAGGGGGAGAAAGTGAAGGAGGAGGAGGAGAAGAAAGAGGAGGAGGAGGAAGAAGAACGAGGAGGAAGAAAGAAGGAGGAGAAAGTGAAGGAAGGAGGAATAGGAGAAGAGGAGGAGGAGGAAGAAAGGAGGAGGAGAAGGTGAAGGAGGAAGAGGATAAGGAGGAGGAGAAGAAGAGGAGGAGGGGGGGAAGGAGAATGATGTACTTAGTTTCATGACAATATTTATTGTTTGGTAAACATCACTGTATGGAAACAATAAAACAAGAAACAGGAAATAATAATTCTAGGAAAGAAAGAAAAGAAGAGGATGGCCAGCAGCAAGATGAATGGACTCGATTACAGTGGTGATGGGTGCACCATTGGAAGACCTGAAGGATCAGGTTAAGAAGAGATCATCACAGAATTGCTAAGAGTCGACAATGACTTGATCATACATAATCAAGTATTGGGATGCTTGATCCTCTCAAAATACATAAAGGATTAGATTTTAGTTAGTAGGACTAAGCCAAGTTGCTGGCATGGAAAATGGAATTTGGAATAAGTGTGAAGTATCTCTTCATCTTAAATTGTATTTTTTATGGTTGTTTGCACATAAAGCCTCAGTTCCTTTTTGGCTTTCCTCCTCTTTATGTGATTCTTGCCCATCAGGGTTCTTACCAGTTGCAAGAAAAAAAATAATTCACATGCATTATTCTAAAAGCTGTCAGTTTTAATAAATTTCTTCCACTTCTTGTAAAGGTTACTAGCTTGGAAGCCTCAGCTTATTCTTTTAAAGACATTAACACATCCATGATTTTACAACCAGCAACAATAATGAACCAAAATTCTGAAATGGAATAAACTGGCAGGGAGCAATCCCAAGGAAGCTGCACTCAGCGTTAAGTTTTGCAAAAGTCTTTAAAACTATTTTGACAAAGCTGCTCTGAGATAATACTGTTATGAAGGTTCACCCCAAAGGGATTTACCAGATACTCTTAAACTGGTATTATTCCACAATATATTTTTCATGAGTAAAATATGTAAGAACAGTATTAACCTAGTAATAGGGGAGTGAGTGAATATTATACTATGTTACTAACTGTGAGGGGGATCTTGGAGTCTTAGTGAACAACCAGTTAAATATGAACCAACTGTGTGTGGCGGCAGCCAAAAAAGCCAATGCAATCCTAAATTGCATTAACAGAGACATACAATCAGATCAAGTGAGGTACTAATACCGCTTTATAAAGACCACACCTAGAATACTGCATCCAGTTTTGGTCACCACACTATAAAAATAAGTTTAGAGTCTAGAAAAAATGTAGAGAAGAGCAACCAAGATGATTAGGGAACTGGAGACTAAAACATATGAAGAATGGTTACAGGTACTGAGCATGGCTAGTCTAGTGAAGAGAAGGACCAGGGGAGACATGATAGCAGTACTCCAATATCTGAGGGGCTGCCACAGAGAGGAAGGGGTCAAGCAATTTTCCAAGACACCTGAAGGACAGACAAGGAATAATGGATGGAAACTGACTAAGGAGAGATTCAAGCTAGAAATGAGGAGAAATTTTCTGACAGTAAGAACAATCAATCAATGGAATGGAAGTTGCCTTCGGAAGTTGTGGGAGCTTCATCACTGAAGGCTTTCAAGAAGAGATTGGACTGCCATTTGTCAGAAATGGTGTAGGGTCTCCTGCTTTGGGTGGGTGGGTTGGACTAAATGACCTACAATGTCCCTTCCAACTCTGTTAATCTGATTATCTCATGTGGTTTATTTTGCTAGCTGTTAGTATATGGTTGTATTTATCTGCTTCACTTTGCTTTTTGTTCTTTTAAATCCCACGGACCACTAATATGATCGGCCTAATGACCGGCTGGGTGGGCATGGCAAGGTGGTCATATGACTGGGTGGGTGTGGCCAACTCGATGTCACTCACGTTGAGGGGCACTTTGCCAGTCTCTATTCGCTACTCCTTGCCTGCCCGCCCAGGCTCTTTAGGGCCCCAAAAGGAATCAGTTGCTAGAGCTAAGCAGCCACCACGAGAAAGAGTTGGCAAAAGAGCTCAATTCAAATCGGACCTGACTGAGAAGGAGGCTCAGCAGAAGCACCTCACTGAGGACTAGGAGCATAGGCTTTCCAAGCAGAGGGAAGACCTGCGGGAGTGCAAGGCCAGGTACCGGCGCCTGGAGGCTCAGTGGGCTGAGATGGTCAGCCAGTTCCAGGCCATGAGGCAGTCCCACCGGAACAAGGCCCTCTGGCTCTTCGCCACCAGTGGCACTTCTCTCCAGTCTTCACCCAAAGCCCTGCACCAGGAGCTTGAAGCAGACCCCAAATCAGAATTTCTCCCCCCCCCCCCCGACCCAGTTGTGAAGTTGAAGTTCACAAGTTGTAAAGTTGCCATGTTTGTAAACTCGTGCTCTGGACTCACTGTACTATGAAGACCCGGTTATTCCATTACCTCCCCAAGTGCTAAGGCCAAGATGCTAATGGAGCTTTGGTGAGGTCAGGGCTATTTATTTTAATGCTGTGAGCTTTTTAGAGGCCTTGATTGCTATTTCTTTTTTAATGTGATTTTTTTTTACTGGTATGGATTGTGAATGTTAATTTTTATTGGTGTGCAGTCCGGATGCTATGGTAGATGAGCAGCCATATAAATATGCTAAATATAAACACATTGCAATGGGTTATGAGAATAACCTTGGGAGACAGGAGGAAGACCAACAGCCTAGACAATAAGCAGACAAGAAATATCTCAGCCCACAGAAGGAATGTGGTGGAAAGTGATTCAGAATTATATCTTCCTAGTGGGCTGGAGAACCAATTTAATATAATGATTAAGGTGCTGGCCTAGAAACTAGGAGACTGTGAGTTCTAGTTCTACCTTAGGCATGAAAGCGAACTGGGTAACTTTAGGCCAGGGGTGTCAAACTCGCATCATTATGGCATCGTCACATGACGTATCATGACTTTTCCCCCCTTCGCTAAACCGGGAGTGGGCATGGCCAGCGTCTGATGCATCCAGCCCGCAGGCCATGAGTTTGACACCCCTGCTTTAGGCCAATCACCAGGAGACTGTGAGTACCCTATTATTAAGTGTTGTACCTTATGTTTCTTGATGAACGTTATCTTTTCTTTTATGTACACTGAGAGTGTATGCACCAAGACAAATTCCTTGTGTGTCCAATCTCACTTGGCCAATAAAAAAATCTATTCTATTCTATTCTATTCTATTCTATTCTATTCTATTCTATTCT
>WNWU01000013.1:16557889-16570707 GCA_012654045.1 Ptyas mucosa
TATCTATCTATCTATCTATCTATCTATCTATCTATCTATCTATCTATCATATGGCATACAGGGCCAGGGAGTCTACAATGTTTTACACACAGTAGAAATTCTGGCAGACAACTACTGCTAGTCAGGACCAGCTGGCCAGCAATGCTTTAGAGGAAGTGAGGTCATTTGAGTCTTTCCTTCCTTTGATCACTTTCAGGCACATCCAACACTGGTTCCTGCTCCTTGTGCAGAACCCAGTGAGCATTTCCCACCACCAAAATGGTGGTATCTATTTATCTACTCGCGGATGGTATGCTTTCAGACAGTTAGGTGGATAGTAGCTAGAGACAAACGACAGGAGCTCACTCCATCCTGCAGTACTGGTCTCGAACCATTGGAGCGCCAACCATTTCTGGCCAATAGATTAAGCCTCATTAAGCCGCTGCTCTAGCATGTCCGCTATTATTACTTCCTCTCCATTATGGGTTTTTGTTTTTTTTTTTGCATAAACTGCAATAAGGAGTTAGGGTTGAGTGTGGATATCATGGGACTGCCTTTTGTGGCATTTTCAAATCTAGATCTGGAACGAAAGTCATTCTGTTAGATGACATGGGTAGGTGGGAACAAGATGTGAAAATTGGGAAAAAATAATTGGGCTTCCAATTTGGATACCCCAAAATAAATAAATGTGATGAAAGTTGGTGAATATTTGTTTATTTCAACATATGGTTTAAGCTTGTGTCTATTCATATGTTCATACGGAAAGGAATGAATAAAGAAGTGGAGGTGATTGGGCTGTTTATAAAGGAATTAAGAACTGAGAGAATTGAGAAAGGATACAAAAGTAGTGAGAAAAAATTGGGACAGACAGTCTCTGCAGCATTCAGAGTGGATTTTGGAAGAAAAGGACATAGAAGAATTGAAAAGTGGAAGATAACTACACTGAATGTAGAAGAATTGCTGGAAGTAAGAGTTGGATATGAATAGGAATCATGAAACAGATTAATCTTCAGACAGAATGAATGGAAAGTGGATATACAAGTTGCGCTGATGTGGATTAGATGCCACTTGTAAACAGAATGAAAATAATTAGATTCCAGAGTGACATAGAAGAATGTAAGTGATCATTTCATAAAATGATGAGCTGGAAGAAGCTGAGTAAGTGGCAAAAATGCACATAAAAGAACCATTGCTGCCAATGTGAGTCTGAAAGAAACATATTCTGTAATATGAATAATACACGAAAGGGGAATTGTTGGGGCTGGAGAGGGCAAAAGGGAAACTGAAGGTTGTGTCTTATAACACTGAATTCTTTTGTTTTTCTGTTAAGAATTACTCCAATAATGGCCTGAGAAAAATGCTTATATTTTATCTTTTTACAGGGTTCAGATTTTTGTAACACAAATACATTTTGTGTGCCAGTTTATAACTAATAGGAATTAAATACAAACCCCCTCTTTACTTATTCCCAATGCATATATGTTCTTTCTCTCTTAATTTAATTTAATTTTAATTTAATTTGATTTATATGCCGCCCTTCTCCGGAGACTCAGGGTGGCTTACAGTACGCTAAGCAATAGCCTTCATACTTTTGTATATTTATACAAAGTCAGCTTATTGCCCCCACAAACTGGGTCCTCAATTTACCTACCTTAGAAAGGATGGAAGGCTGAGTCAACCTTGAGCCTGGTGAGATTCGAACCTGCAATAATTGCAGGCAGCTGATGTTAATAACAGGGCTTTAGACCACTGTACTATCCAAGGCTCTTCACTCACATGCTGACCAAACTGGAAGGAGAAGGTAGAGGGTGGATAATAATAATAATAATAATAATAATAATAATAATAATAATAGTAGTAGTAGTAGTAGTAATAATAATAATAATAGAACCAGAATCAATATAGGAAAACAGTGATGCAAACTCGGGCTGACAGCTGGTGTAATAAAGCACTGCATGGACAGTTCCTTGAAAAGATCCAAGGAAAAGTAGATAAGGAAAAGACCTGGTTATGGCTGACCAACGGAACATTGAAGAAAGAGACAGAAGGCTTGATTCTTGCAGCCCAGGAACAAGCCATCAGAACGAATGTAATCAAAGCCAGAATAGAAAAATCTGCTGGTGACCCCAAATGCAGACTCTGCAAAGAAGCGGATGAAACCATTGACCGCATACTGAGCTGTTGCAAGACAGTAGCTCAGACTGACTACAAACAACCTCACAACACAGTCGCTCAGATGGTCCACTGGAACTTGTGTCACAACTACCATCTGCCTGTAGCAAAGAACTGGTGGGATCATAAGCCTGAAAAAGTGGCCGAAAAAGAGCATGCAAAACTGCTGTGGGACTTCCGAATACAGACTGACAAAAGTTTTAGAACACAATACCCCGGATATCACTATTGTGGAGAAGAAAAAAGTGTGGATTGTCGACATTGCCATACCTGGTGACAGCAGAATCGACGAGAAACAACTTGAAGAAGTCACCAGATATCAGGGCTTGAGAATAGAACTGCAGAGACTCTGGCATAAACCAGTGCAGGTGGTCCCAGTGTACTCGGCACACCGGGTGCTGTGCCTAAAGACCTAGGCAAACACTTAAAAACAATTGGCGCTGACAAGATCACCTTTGGTCAGCTACAGAAGGCCACCTTAGTGGGATCTGCTTGCATAATCCGCTGATATATCACACAGTCCTAAACGCTTGGGAAGTGTTCGACTAGTGATTTGTGATACGAAATCCAGCATGGTCATCTTGTTTGCTGTGTATACTGTCATTTTTGTGTATATAATAAAGAACACACCTGCTTTCATATAAAATGTATGCATAATGAGCAGAAGTGTGAAAAACAAAGAAGAAAAGAAAATGGTTCTTCCATCTCCTGAAATAGGTCAAGGAAGTGGTCTTCTTTTAAAAATAGAAGTAGGTGTTTAGGTTAGTTAATAAGGTATGTCTAATGAGAGAACAGTGTACCAAACAAACATATGCATTTGTCGTATAAATTCTTTGTCATAAATAGCTAGATGAAAATCAGGATGGATTCTCAGAATGTACATCTACATCAAGAAGTAGAATGAAGAAAGGTGTCCATTGGTAGCTCTGGGTGGAGAAATGCATTAGCCCCAGAGTAGTAGATTTAAAGAGGTCAGGATTCTTGGGAAAATCAGCATGTCAGGCACCTGGTTCTAGGACACGTGTGTCAAACTTGCCACGTCACATTGCCATCACATGATGTTTCGTGACGTTTTTCCCATTTGCAGGACGGGGATGGGCGTGGCCTGCACATGACACATCCAGCCCACGGGCTGCCAGTTTGACACCCTGATCTAGGACAACTTGCTGCACCCAACTCACCAAAGCAAGTTTGCCACAGCCAACTCACCACGACCAATTCGCTGCAGCTAACTTGCCACATGACAACTCACCACAAGACAATTCAATGCTGCATTAATCATTTCATTCACTTACTTTTATTATTGGTGTCCATGCTTTCATTGGAATTATTGCAACTCTTGTATTTCTGGATTGACTTTCTTTGTTTTATTCATATTGGATATAGTTTTGTCAAAATTCATTTAACTTTTGTATCTGTTGAATAGTCCCTTGGCTAGTTGTCCTGCAATGAGTTGACCGTGGTGAGTTGGCCATGGTGAATTGGATACAGCAAGTTGGCCATGGGTGAGTTGTCACATTCTGCAGGCATCTTATTCATTCATTCATTCATTCATTCATTCATTCATTCATTCATTCATTCTATGACACATTCACATCACATGTCTATAAAATACAAAATATGAAATATAATACAAATATTATATTTGTAATATTCTCAAATATTAGAAACATATGTGTAAATGACAGATATGATTTTTTGCTTCATTTGTCACAGGCAGGAAATCATTGAGGTTTCCATTATAGACTCTATTTTGGTACTCTGATGCTATATGTTGGATAGCTTGTTTTTCAGCCCCACAGTCACAATTTGGTGATGGTATTTGCCCACTTATAGAGGATGTCTGCACATCTACCAGTCAGTGGTCAGTGTGAACTTGGTTCAGTACTGTCCACATCACACAGGACTGGTCAAATCCAGGGGTGTTTTCCAGGTTTTTAATAGCTAATGAAGTAGGAATAGATACTGTTCAACTCCTATCCTCAAACCGATGCTATAGAGCACTGTGCACCAGAACAACTAGACACAAGAACAGTTTTTTTCCGAACGCCATCACTCTACTAAACAAATAATCCCCTCAACACTTTCAAACTAGTTACTAAGTCCACATTACTATTAATCTTCTCACTGTTCCTATCACCCATCTCCTCCCACTTATGACTGTATGACTGTAACCTTGTTGCTAGCATCCTTAAGATTTATATTGATTGTTTCCTAATATGATTTGATTGCTTATTTGTTCCCTGTGACTATCATTAAGTGTTGTACCTTATGATTCTTGATGAATGTATCTTTTCTTTTATGTACTCCAAGAGCGTATGCAACAAGACAAATTCCTTGTGTGTCCAATCACACTTGGACAATAAAGAATTCTATTCTATTCTATTATTAGTTGGATTCAAGGGCTTAAGAGAACTTATTTGTGGATCTCCTATCATTATATCTCCACAACAAGAGGTAGGATAGGTTGAGAAAGTATATCCGGTCCAAACTTAGGTAATGATACGGTGCAACAATGGAGGAGAACAATCATGTCCATGTTCCCTTTGAAGTCTTTCTCCATGTGGATCGATCACTGTGCGATGCAGGAAGTTGGGAATAAGGATTTGGGGGTGATCCATCAACGTTCTCCTCATAATGTTATGACAGTAAGCAATTAATATCAAGGACAGCGCCGATTGCAGAAAAATGAGTTCATGCATTTGAGTAGCAGACCGAAGCATCTCACAGTCCAGATGCTAGAAGAGAACAATTGTTCTTCGAACAAGCCGAGAACAAAAGGTTGTCACGCTGTATTAACTGCATATTTATATATTCATTCTGATTCAAAATGGACTGCTTGCTAATCAAACAATGGGCAATAGGACCACGGGTGCCTTAAGCCCAAAACATATTTCCTGAATGAAAAAGTGAAGATGGCACAATGGTAATAACCAACAGTGCAATCCACCTAAACAAGCTGTTGCAATTAGATTGCCTCATTGAACTAATTGCATTGGGTACAAGGAAGTCCATATCTCTCTCCACCGACATTCCAAAAGATGTAATATTAATAGCCATAGTATAATTCAAAATTAGTTGGGAGCTTCACACTTTATCACCTGAACTACGAATCCCAGTTACCTAGCCATCACGATAAATTATTAAGGATGCTGGGAGCTATATTCTTTTTGTCTGTATATTTATTCCATTTATATCTCAGGGTTCCTCCAGGATAGGGGTATCAAACTTGATTTCATCAGGGTTGTGTTTGTCCTGGGAGGGGGTACAGAGTGGGTGTGGCTGGGGTAGACATGGCCAGGATGGCGGGACCAGGGTGGCCAGGGCCCATTTTCACTGGCAGAGGGCTGCATCAGACTGTTGCAGCCAAAAACGGGGGCCGGTGGAGCGCAAGCAGCCCCCAAGCTCCATTTTTACTAGCAGAGGGCTGCAGGAGGCCGTCGTGGCCAAAACCAGGACCCAGGAGGGCGTGTGTGGCTCCCCTGAGCTCGGTTTTCACTGGCAGAGGCACCGCAGGCTGGTCCTTTGCTGTTTCCAGGGCAGCCCCACAGGCCTGATCCAAGCACCCACAGGGCAGATCTGGCTTTGAGTTTGACCCCCCTGCTCCAGGATCTCAAGGCGATACAAGTAACATTCCCTAGCAAATGAAGGTAAATATATATGTCCCGGGATAATGTTGCAAGGTCTATCTTGGACAGTCACTGAGACCAAATGTTTATTCTTTCAAGCTTTCGGGTTCGTGCTAGAGCCCATCATCAGAGAACTTCTCTGTCTCCAGAATATGTGCACCGGGCTGTTCTATGTGTTGTATTTGTATGGTTCCTGGTTGAGAGTAGCTTCAAATTGTTAATTAGGGTGTTGATGGCTGGTTATTATGCCATCATTGTTGTTTCCTTGTGCCACTACACTCTTGGCTCCTAAGTACCTGATAGGCAGGTGGTAAATCAACATTCCTATTGACTGACAAGAGGCCCATTCCTAGGTTTCAATCATTTAACAAACATCATCAGAGCAATGATTGAAACAGGTCCCTTGTCAGTCAATAGCATTGCTGATTTGCCACCTGTCTATCAGGTACTTAGGAGCCAAGGGTGGGCAGCATAAGGAAACAACAGTTAATGACTTAATAGCCAGCCATCAATACCCTAATTAACAACTTAAAGCTACACACAACCAGGAACCATATAAACGGAATCATCCAAATGGAGAACAGCCTCGTGCACATATTCTGTAAAAGAGAGAAGTCCGCTGATGATGGGGTCCAGCACAAGCCTGAATCTTGGAAGAATAAACCTTTGGTCCCAATGACCAACTCAGATGAGCTGTGGTGGCGCAGTGGTTAGAGTGCAGTACTGCAGGCTATTTCTGCTGATCACCAGCTGCCAGCAATTTGGCAGATCGAATCTCACCAGGCTCAAGGTTGACTCAGCCTTCCATCCTTTCGAGATCGGTAAAATGAGGACCCAGATTGTTTGGTGCAATATGCCGACTCTGTAAACCACTTAGAGAGGGCTGTAAAGCACTATGAAGCAGTGGTGGTATTCAGCCAGTTCTATCTGGTAGTGAACCGGTAGCGAACTGGTAGCGGCAGCTGTGGGAGGCTCTGGCTACCCGCCCGGATATCATCACGTCCTGTTTTTGATGCTCTGCACATACGCGAAAGGCTCTCACACGTGCGCTCACATTTGCAAACTGATAGCGAAGGTAAGTGAATATCACCCCTGCTATGAAGCAGTATATAAGACTAAGTGCTATTGCTAGTGCTAGTGCTATTGGACTCTGCAACATTCTCTCGCTTTGCAGTATCAGTACACTGCCTAAGAGTGATGTTTCTCAATTGAGGATAGCAGTAGGAATAATAGCACTTAGATTTATATACCACTTCACAGTGCTTTATAGCAGTGGCCCCCAACCTTTTGGGCATCAGAGACTGGTTCCATAGAGAGAGGTTTTTCCGTAGACCAGAGGGGTGTGATTTCACATGCTGCCTGCATCCTGCAGATAGGGCTTCACTTGTTTGCACAGCCCAGTTGCTGGCATGCCACAGACCGGTGTCAGTCCATGGACTGGGGGTTGGGGACCCCTGCTTTACAGCCCTCCCTAAGCAGTTTACAGAATCAGCATATTGCCCCAACAATCTGGATCCTCATTTACAGACCTCAGAAGGATGGAAGGCTGAGTCAACCTTAAGCTGGTGAGAATTGAGCCCCTGGCAGTCAGCAGAATTAGCCTGCAATACTGCATTCTAACCACTGTGCCACCACGGCTCCTAAATGGACTAAATGAATTCAAATCATCCAGAGACTAATTCATGGTGTATATACCATATTCGCTTTGTAATTCAATATCTCCAGAAAGCCGATGTTCCTGAATCTCTGGATTGAAATAGGGGCAGACAATTCTTTCTGCTTCGCTTATTCTCAGTGTATCATTTTTTTCCAAATTTAAAAAGATTGGTCTCGCTTTCACCTCAATTTAAGAAAGTTAAAAGAAAAAAAAAGCTATTTTCACGACAGTTTATATGGATTGTCATTGAAGTTTCTCTTTCTATACAAAATTGTCACTGCTGGTGTATTAGGGGAATTACAGTTTTTTTGCCTATAGAAATAAGCTGTTTTTGAATGTATTTTTGACTAAGTCCTAAGATGTGTATTAAAGCTAGCAGGTCTTTTCTGTTGGGCCACAGACAACTGTCTGAAGTGTGTTGTAAGCCAAATGCCAGCGGCAGATGTGAGTTGGGAAAGCTAAGCCCACCATATATCCAGACTAAGGGATTCAGAAGTTGAGCCAGAAGGTAGGAACAAGAAGGTAAGAAACCAAAATGTTGAGCAACTAAAAGTTAGGAAAAAAAGAAATCTAACTTTTTTTTTAATTTGATTTATATGCCGCTCTTTTCCGGAGACTCATGGCGGCTTACAATGCGTTAAGCAATAGCCTTCATACTTTTGTATATTTATACAAAGTCAGCTTATTGCCCCCACAATCTGGGTCTTCATTTTACCTACCTTAGAAAGGATGGAAGGCTGAGTCAACCTTGAGCCTGGTGATATTTGAACTTGCAGTAATTACAGGCAGCTTGATGTTAATAACAGTTAATAACAGTGCTTTAGTCTGCTGCGCCACCAGGATCTTTCCTGCTGTATGTCTGTAGTTTGTTTGTCAGTTTCACAAGGAAGCCAAAATGAGAAGGGATGCTTAGACTTCAGGATGTAAGTTAAAAAACCAAGAAATCTAAAACAACCCACAATTTGGAACTGAGTTAGTAGATAAATGTAGCTTGAATCAAAAGTAAGAAATGCATGAAAATACCACAACTCAGGAAGGACTTCTGATAGCTTGATGACAGCTTCAGAATGTAAAATGATGAAGAACATAAAGTAATGGAATTCTTCAAATAGCAAAAGTTCTCTTTAAATCCTAGAATTGCTCAAATTACGTAGACGCAAGCCAGACAAAATCAAACCTGTTTAAATTACCCACCGGATTGTCTAAGCATCTCTTCTCGTTGTACGCTTCCTTGTGAAACTGACAAACAAACTACAGACATACAGCAGGAAACTCCTGATAATAATAGAATAGAATTAGAATAGAATTCTTTATTGGCCAAGTGTGATTGGACATACAAGGAATTTGTCTCCGGTGCATAAGCTCTCAGTGTACATACAAGCAATAAGTAACAAATCATGATCATAGTAATCATAAAAATACATTCATCATAGGATTGAGAAGTTTTTCTATCTTGCATTAAATAAGGTAAAGGTAAAGATTATCCTCGCACATAGGTGCTAGTCGTTTCCGACTTTAGGGGGTGGTGCTCATCTCCATTTCAAAGCCAAAGAGCAGCGCTGTCCGAAGACGTCTCCGTGGTCATGTTGAGACAGGAGGGTCTTATACTGTAAATCGTATTAATCTATGTATTGTGTTATTCACAGTATTATGTTGCTCTCAGAAGTGTTGACGTGGGAGTAGAAGTTATGTTTCAAACGTCAGGAAAGTACACGGAACAGAAATAAGGAGCTTGTTAAATGTACTGATGAGCTTAATGACCTATGTTCTATATCATTCCTGTAACGAACTTATATTAAGAAACATATTACCAGAAGTGTTCACGGAAAGTAATAGATGGTGTAAGATAGTACCCATATATGGAAATAGAGTCAGAAGCGTAACGCCTCTGGCGTGGCTAGAATTGCAAAATGTATAAACGGTACATCTTGGGCGAAGCCCAGGGTTCGGAATCTGACATATGAATGCTCCGAACCTTTGCTAGCAAATAAACCTGTGTTCTCCAACTTCTGTGGTCTTGTCTCCTGCATTTGGGAAAGTGGCTTTTCCCGCTTCATTTTGGCCAGCATGACTAAAGGCCAAAGGCGCACGGACTGCTGTTACCTTCCCACCAAAGGTGGTCCCTATTTTTCTACTTGCATTTTTTACGTGCTTTCGAACTGCTAGGTTGGCAGAAGCTGGGACAAGTAATGGAAGCTCACCCCGTTACACGGCACTAGGGATTCGAACCGCTGAACTGCTGATCTTTTGATCAACAAGCTCAGCATCTTAGCCACTGAGCCACCACATCCCTTGCACTAAATACAGTAAATGTAATTTTTTTTTATTAAAAAGGACAAATGTAATCAACCAAATATAAATGCTAATCTTGTGAAAAAAATTACATACAGGTTATCCTCGACTTACAGCCACTCGTTTAGTGACCATTCGAAGTTCCAACAGCATCAGAAAAAGTGACTTATGACCATTTTTCACACTTATGACTGATGCAGCATCCCCATGGTCATGTGATCATAATTTGGGCACTTAACGACTGGCATGTATTTATGGTGTTTGCAGGGTCTTATGGTCATGTGATTACCTTATGTGATCTTCTGACAAGCAAAGTCAATGAGGAACCCGGATTCACTTAAACAATCGTGTTACTAATTTAACAACTGAAGTGATTCACTTAACAACTGCGGCAGGAAAGGTCGTAAAATGGGACAAAACTCACTTAACGACTGTCTCACTTACCAAAGGAAATTTTGTGTAGATTGACATGTTGTCATCAACAAAGAAAAGGTCTGAGCTGACCTCTGTCTCAAGCATGAGGATCTCTATTTCTGCAGACAAAATGACTAAAGGGACGCAGTGGCTCAGTGGCTAAGATGCTGAGCTTGTCAATCGAAAGTTCGGCAGTTCAGCGGTTTGAATCCCTAGTACCGCGTAATGAGGTGAGCTCCCGTTACTTGTCCCAGCTTCTGCCAACCTAGCAGTTCAAAAGCATGTAAAAAATGCAAGTAGAAAAATAGGGACCACCTTTGGTGGGAAGGTAACAGCATTCCGTGAGCCTTTGGCATTTAGTCATGCCGGCCACATGACCATGGAGATGTCTTCAGACAGTGTTGGCTCTTCGGCTTTGAAACAGAGATGAGCACCGCCCCCTAGAGTCAGGAACGACTAGCACGTATGTGCGAGGGGAACCTTTACCTTTAAATGACTAAAAAGTTACCTTTCTCATCCCATCATGACTTACTGGTCACTCAACTACATTCTACTCCCCCTCCCTCTCTGTTCCAACTGCCAGTTGCATTATATTAACACACTCTGATGCTACGGAGTTACACGTTCTACATTAAGTTTCAGGCTGCAAATGTCAATTTTTCAAGCCTGAGCACATAGTTTCGTAGTGAAGCACGGGCGTCTAGCTAGTCTCTAATAAAATGGAACTTTGAGGAAATTCAAGCCTCAGAGTCTTCTTTCGTTGGGGGTGTTACTTGGAACCCTGACAACTTTTCTGAGAAGGCAATATGGCCAGTTCAGTAATTGATCACATGGGGCAACCATCTAGTTTCATCAGCTTCTAATAATGGACATTGCCCAGTATGCCAAACTCTCGTGCCAAACCTACTGCAAAGAGCTACCAATGGAGTGTCCGTTAGGAATACGTTGAATTTGCAAAGTCCCTTTCTACCCAGCTTGGAAATGGCTTTTTGAAATGTTACAGTAATGAACCTTGTGCTGTCATGCGGAAGGGTTTCCAACCCGTCAACCTTCCCTGTGGAAGAGGTGTTGCAAGGTCATTTGGAAGCTGCCTGTTGTGGCACGCAGGGTCTGCAAAGAATGAAAAATCATGTAATTGGGAAAATTAAATTGTGTGGCTCCGTAAGATTCATCAGCATCCTGTCCAGCCTTAGTAAAGAGACCAAAAAAAAAAAAAAAAAAAGCCATAAAAATCTCAAACACCTGTTTCGGGGAAGATAATACGATGCTCAAAAACTGCAGGCAGAATGAAATTTAGAGAGAAACCTCTGTCACTCGTTCATTGTAACAGAAACTACATTTTCTCCTCTTTTAAAATGTGATGTGTTCCTAAGAAATGTCATAACTTCAAAATTCAGTCCATCTTTTTGTTTTGTTTTTATAAGCCTTCTGGAAGTTGGTTTTTTTTTTAATTTGACTTATATGCCGCCCTTCTCCGGAGACTCAGGGCGGCTTACAATGCGTTAAGCAATAGCCTTCATACTTTTGTATATTTATACAAAGTCAGCTTATTGCCCCCACAAACTGGGTCCCCAATTTACCTACCTTAGAAAGGATGGAAGGCTGAGTCAACCTTGAGCCTTGGTGAGATTCGAACCTGCAATAATTACAGGCAGCTGGTGTTAATAACAGGGCTTTAGACCACTGTACTATCCAAGGCTCTTCCAAGGAAGTATATTCCTTTCTCAGTTTATATAGGAGAAGAAAGGCAAAGCCTGGAGGCGGAATCAAGAGAGGAATCAGCCTAGAGTCCTTACGTTCCCACAAGCAACACAAGTCAGCCCCTCCTTGAATTCCATTAACTCTTATGTAGCACTGAGTCGGTGCTACATGGAATTCAAGGAAAGCTTGACATGAGTTGCTTGTGGGAGCATAAGGACTCCAGGCTGATTCCTCTCTTGACTCTGTCTCCAGGCTCTGCCTCGCCACTCCTAACGGTTGACTAGATGCAGAGAAGATCAATAAAGATGATTAGGGGACTGGAGGCTAAAACATATGAAGAACGGTTACAGGAACTGGGTATGTCTAGTTTAATGAAAAGAAGGACTAAGGGAGACATGATAGCGGTCTTCCAATATCTCAGGAGTTGCCACAAAGAGGGAGTCAAGCTATTCTCCAAGTCATCTGAGGGCAGGACAAGAAGCAATGGGTGGAAACTAATCAAGGAGAGAACCAACTTAGAACTAAGGAGAAATTTCCTGACAGTTAGAACATTTTAATCAGTGGAACAACTTGCCTCCAGAAGTTGTGAATGCTCCAACACCGGAAGTTTTTCAGAAGAGATTGGATAACCATTTGTCTGAAATGGTATAGTGACATGATGGCGAACCTATGGCACGCGTGCCACAGGTGGCATGCAGAGCCCTTTCTGCTGGCACGCCAGCCGTCAGCCCAGCCCAGGTCCACCACACATGCGCGCATCTCCAATCGGCCAGCTGGTCTTCTAGTCTCTGCCACGGATGAACAGAAGCAGGGCTTTCCCCGATCTCATGCCTCTCCCTGGCAAAAAAGCAGGAGAAAGCTAGCACGCGATGGGGGGAGAAACTGCAAAAATCTGAGGAGGCACGGAAGGCAGGAGGCACTCAATCAGGGGAGGAACTTCGGAGATCGTGGAAGGCAGGAAAATGCTAGGATTC
>WNWU01000013.1:16587110-16609166 GCA_012654045.1 Ptyas mucosa
TGGGGGGGTGGGGAAGGCCGTTTTTGCCCTCCCCAGGCTCCTAGAAAGGCTCTGGAGCCTGGGGAGAGCAAAAAACGGGCCTACTGGGCCCACCGTGCCATTGCATGCCAAAAGTGGAAAGAGCACGGGGGAAAGGTGGGGCGGGGATGTGGGCATGTGTGTGTGTGACCCCACCACTCTCCCCCCACTTTTGGCACACGATGGCAAAAAGGTTAGCCATCACTACCCTATACCATTTCAGACAAATTGTTGCTCAGTCTCTTCATGAAAACTTCCAATGTTGGAGCATTTACAACTTCTGGAGGAACTTCTGGAGTTCCACTGATTAATTGTTCTCACTGTCAGGAAATTTCTCCTTAGTTCTAAGTTGCTTCTCTCCTTCCTTAGTTTCCACCCATTGCTTCTTGTCCTGCCCTCAGGTGCTTTGGAGAATAGCTTGACTCCCTCTTCTTTGTGGCAGCCCCTGAGATATTGAAACACTTGTATCATATCACTCTTAGTCCTTCTTTTCATTAAACAATTCCTGCAACCATTCTTCATGTTTTTACCTCCAGTCCCCTAATTATCTTTATTGTTCAAGTTGTCTAACGATTTATTTTGCTTTTAGCCTGACTAGGTGGCTCAGTGACTAAGACACTGAGCTTGTTGATCAGAAAGGTCGGCAGTTTTGCGGTTCGAATTCCTAGTACAGGTCTACTGCATGAGCAGGGGGTTGGACTAAATGACCTCCAAAGTCCCTTCCAACTATGTTACTGTTACGGCTCTTCTCTGCACTCTCTCTAGAGTCTCAACATCTTTTTTATATCATGGCGACCAAACTGCATGTAATATTCCAAGTGTGGCCTTACCAAGGCATTATAAAGTGGTATTAACACTTCACGTGATCTTGATTCTATCCCTTTGTTTATGCAGCCTAGAACTGTGTTGGCTTTTTTGGCAGCTGTCGCACACTGCTGGCTCATATTTAAATGGTTGTCCACTAGGACACCAAGATCCCTCTCACCATTACTACTATTGAGCGAGGTACCACCTATATAGTACCTGTGCATTTTGTTTTTCTTGCCTAAAAAGAGAAATTACCTACTAAAACAATTGCATTTTTGGTATCGTCAATTACTTCCTCAATTGCCGCTCTTCTAGTTTTAAAGCTGAAAGTGATGGTTGTTAGCAAACTAAATCTCCTTTTCTTCTTCCTGCCAAGTGTAAAGGAAGCACACAGCTTTTAGACTTTTTTATTCTGAGCTGTAACGCTAATTGGATCCTCTAAGTTTGGATGAGACAGATGGGCAATTGACATCTATATGTGCACAACAGCTATAAAAATAATTTGGAGCATTAATACAGCATTTAGACTGTTTGTTTATGTATTTCTGTGGGCGTGTTTTGTCCTCATCTTTATTGACAAAGTGTCTCTTGGTAAGTAGGCGGGTGGATTAAAGAGAGAAGAAAGAGATTAAAGATTCTGAGCTTTGATCAGTACTTTCTCTGCTGGCACAGAAGTGTGGCAGGATGGACACAACACCTAACAAGGAGCTTGGTTCAATAATTTGGACATTGAAATGCACAACCATGGTTTAGACATGGCTTCAGTAATGAATCATGGCATGCCAGATAATCATGGTAAGAAACATGGCTTATCCCAATGACTTGGTCAGGCAGGGAAGGTAGATTATGGACGTCAGTCAACAAATTTTGATGGGCAGGGTTCAGGAAGAGAGCCAGGGGTGGGTTTCAAAAATTTTAGCAAGGGGTTCTCTGCCCAGTTGCTGGGTAAGAGTGGCCATGGTGGGTGTGGCCTAGTTGGCCTCCTGCACCATAGCAGGGGGGGCATTTTTGCCCTCCCCAGGCTCCGGAGGCTTTCCCTGAGTCTCCGGGAGGGCAAAAACAGCCTCCCTAGCCTCCAAAGGCCCTCTGGAGGCTGTAAATGGGCCCGTTTCCAGCCTTCCCAAACTTCCGGTAGGCCCATTTTTTGCCCTCTCCGAGCCTCACACATCCTGCACTTACCTGCATCCAAAACGGGCTGTGTGAGGACTCCTGAGAGGGGCAGGGCAGGAGGGGCCAGCCAGGAGTGGGATTTAGGGGTTCTCTGAACTTCACAGAATCTTAGCTAGAGGTTCTCCCAAACCCCCAGCAGCCCACCCCTGAAGAGAGCTTTCCCTGTCCTGTGAAATATCCTCCCCCAAGGAGTGAGGTGCCCCCCCCGACCTTTCAAAGAGTTTGAAGACCTGCCTCTATCAACCTCACAGAACAGCATGAATCCCTAGGATTGTTTGTTGCCTTAAGAGCTTTCCTTTGCCTTTTATATATGTTTATTTATTTATTTATTTATTCATTCATTCAATTTCTGTAGCAGCTCAACTCTACCAAGTAAATTTGGGTGGCTTACAAGTTATGACTACCTAACTCGTTTTACAACATAGAACAGACACTAATAAGAGTTGGAAGGAAACTTGGAGGTCTTCCAATACAACCCCCTACCAATGGCACGAGATCCTATACCATCCCAGACAAATGGCTGCCCAGTCTCTTGAAAATTTGGATGGGCACCCACAGCTTCTGGAAATAAACTGTACCACAGATTAATAGTTCTCCTTGTCAGGAAATTTCTCCTTAGTTCTAGGTTGGATCTCTCTTTAATGATCTTCCATCCGTTACTTCTTGTCCTGCCTTCAAACGCTTTGGAGAATAGGTTGACCCCTTATTCTATGTGAAAGGCCCTTCAAGTATTGGAAGACTACTATCGTGTCCCCCCTAATCCTTCTCTTTGTTTGGCTAGACATATTTTATTTAGTTTCCTCAGCTATTCATCGTAGGTTTCAGCCTCCGAACCCCTAATCATCTTTGTTGCTCTCCTCTACACAGTTTCTAGAGTCCCAACATCTTTTTTGTATTGTGAAGACCAGAACTAAGGTAAAGGTAAAGGTTCCCCTCACACATATGTGCTAGTCGTTCCTGACTCTATGGGGCGGTGCTCATCTCCGTTTCAAAACCGCTCCATGGTCATGTGGCCGGCATGACTAAATGCCAAAGGCACACGGAACGCTAATATCTTCCCACCAAAGGTGGTCCCTATTTTTCTACTTGCATTTTTTACATGCTTTCTAAGTGCTAGGTTGGCCGTAGCTGGGACAAGTAACAGGAGCTCACCCCGTTATGTGGCACTAGGGATTTGAACCGCTGAACTGCTGACCTTTTGATCAACAAGCTCAGCATCTTAGCCATTGAGCCATCGCATCCCAGAATTAGATGTGGTTTATTTTTGTTTCTACTTGGCTTCCTTCTACTGATGTATTGCATCTTTTATGTGGTTTTTATGCTTGTATGTTTTTAACTCTACGCTGCCTAAAGTCGCTCTGAGTAAAATGGGCGGTATCCAAATACGATAAATAAATAAACCAACCACTAAAAAATGTTTGTGATAATGGGCAGCTGAAGAACACTCCAGAAGCAAAATTATAAATTAATCCCCAAGAATTAGGAGGATTACTCTATAATTAGAAGAAAGCAAATGACCAAATTTGCAAATAGAAGTCCTCCATGACGATATGCTTGCACTCTAATGAGAAAATTTCAGATTTTGGGAAGATGAAATATGGTCTTAATCAAAACGGGGACTATGAACTAAAGCTTGTTTACTCAGAATTTAATTAAAGAAAACTATTTATTCAGTGCATGATTATTTTATTTTTGTGTTCTACTGATATTACTTGATCTGACAGGAGCAGAACTGTGACCATGTTAACCAGAGGGAGAAAAACTTTGGTGATTAGGGATCCTAGTTTCCTTGGTGAAGAAGAACATCTGAAAATGAAGCAGTGATGTAAAGTGGGCTGGGAAATGTCCAAAGTTCTTGTCAGAGTATGAATATTCATAGACTGGAATCGATCAGCCAATGGGGACTGTTTGGATAGACATAGCAACTGGATCAGCCAATAGGGACGGTTTGGAAACTGAAACAGTTTGGAGGCTGGGTGTGGCTCATCTCTGAGTCTGTGCAAAAGCTGCAAACTGATCTAGTCTGTCTGCAACTCTGAGCTGAAAACTGTTCTCTCCTCTGCTGTTGGTATTGGATATTTAGTTCAGGTGTTATATTATGTATAAAGAGAAGTTAATGAATCCTGCTGAATCAGTTACCTGTGTGTGCTTTCTGGATTTGATTTCTGCAATTCTTACTTTCTTAATTCTTAAGAAATTCTTAATTTCTTCATTCTTAAGAAATTTTTAAGCAGAGTTAAAAGTTTTTAGGACTTACTCTGTAATTTGTGTTAGGTTTTCATCTTAAAATGGATGGAACTGGTTCCTTCCAGGGCTCTTGCATGCCTTTAAAATTCTTTGGAAGAAATGCTTTAGAATGCAAAGGAAAGTGGAGGAACATCTGATGGCTGTAACCAGGGGGACCTTTTGTCAGGTTCGCCTGATCTGCCAATTGTGGCCCTTTCTTGATCGGGATTCCCTGTGCACAGTCACTCACGCCCTCATCACCTCTCGCCTTGACTACTGTAACGCTCTCTACATGGGACTCCCCTTGAAGAGCACCCGGAGGCTCCAACTGGTCCAGAACGCAGCCGCGCGGGTAGTGATGGGAGCAGCATGGCGCTCCCACGTAACACCGCTCCTGCGCGAGCTGCACTGGCTTCCGGTGGTCTTCCGGAAGTGCTTCAAAGTGTTGGTTATCACCTTTAAAGCACTCCATGGCATAGGGCCTAGTTATCTTCGAGACCGCCTGCTGCTACCAATGACCTCCCATTGACCCGTGCGCTCCCACAGAGAGGGCCTCCTCAGGGTGCTATCAGCCAAACAATGTAGGCTGGTGACCCCCAGGGGGAGGGCCTTCTCTGTGGGGGCACCCACCCTCTGGAATCAGCTGCCCCCAGAGATAAGGAGAATCCAAGACCTCGGTGCCTTCCACCGTGCCCTTAAAACCTATCTTTTCCAGCAAGCCAGGCTGGCTTAAAATAATTTTAAATGTTTTAATTGGTTTGTTATTTTTTAATGTATGGGGCCAAATTTATATATATTCTTAATTGTTTTTAATGTTTGTATTCTATGTTTTTTTAATTTTAGCGGTACACCACCCTGAGTCCTCAGGGAGAAGGGCGGTATATAAATCTGAAATAAGTTAAGTTAAGTTAAGTTAAGTTAAGTTAAGTTAAGTTAAGTTAAGTTAAGTTAAGTTAAGTTAAGTTAAATTAAATTAAATTAAATTAAAATTAAAATTAAATTAAATTAAATTAAATTAAATTAAATTAAATTAAATTAGCAACGTGCCTTTTTAAAATAGCCCTGTCTTTTTCAGAGGCATCTGGGTAAGCATAAAAAGGGATATTGTCTGCAGTAATGAATTGATTCATGAAAGCAGCCATGTCTTTAATGCAATTCATTGAAGCAGCCCCGTCCTTTTTAGAATTATGTGTTTAATTTAAAGAAGTGTGGTGTTTATGCACCTACATGTTCCAAAGTAGCTGTTCCAAATCATCTTGGAAGCATGCAGAACAATGACGGGTTTCAAATTTTTTTACTACCAGTTCTGTGGGTGTGTCTTGGTGGCCGTGGCATGGCTTGGTGGGCATGGCATGGCTTGGGGGGTGTGGCTTGGTGGCCGTGGCAGGGGAAGGATACTGTAAAAATCTCCATTTCTTCCCAATCAGCTGGGAAATTGGAGGCAGAGAATAGATGGGGGCGGGGCCAGCCAGAGATGGTATTTACCGGTTCTGCGAACTACTCAAAGTTTCCGCTTCTGGTTCTCCAGAACCTGCTGAATTTCACCCCTGACTTCACATCATCTTTGATGCTATCCCTCTGTTGATGCACACATGGAATTAAAAAAAAACACCCCGAAATGAAATAAATGTCTATGGAGATTCTTAGTCATCCAGGTCATGGTTGTGCCAAAGATGCTTTTTCAAGAGGCAAGTGGACTTTCTGGTTTTTCTTTGAAGACGTTTCGCTTCTCATCCAAGAAGCTTCTTCAGCTCTGACTGGATGGTGAGGAATGGAAGGATTTATACTCCTTGCTGATAGCTGGTCATTTGTATTCGTTTAGCAAGTCATTGAGGCCACCTGGACGTTTATCTGTGTCATCAGGGTCACCAAATGGGTGTGGAGCCTTCTCGAAACTGCTTAAAGGACTGTGTTGTAGACTGGAGATAGATGCTTTTGTATCCTTTCCCATCTGTTGAGAGAGGGATGAAATGAAATGAAGTAAGTAAAAATAAATAAAATACATACATTTTAAAAAATATAAATTGAAATAAAAGTTTCTGTTTCTGACAGGCTGCTTGGATATGCCTCAGTGAGGTGCTTCCCTTCACCTTCCTTTGCAAGTTCAGACTTCACTACTTTGCAAATCTGGTAATTTGTAAGGCAAGCCAAAGAACAGGGCTTCTGAGAATTATTGGCTGATTTACATACAATGACCTCCTTATAGAGAGAGATAAATTATGCCTCCCATGTTGGTTTCTAAACTGGAAACATCAATCCTAAACTGCTAAATTTACATTCTATTTTCCCTTCAGGAGCTGTAGAGGCATATGTAGCAATCAGGGGTGAAATCTACTTATGTTCCCAACCGGTTCAGAAGTGCACATGCTACGTGTGCACGCACATGTCACATGTGCGCGCGGACCCTCTGCACATGCGCAGAGGGTCAAAAACAGGTTACTTCCGGGTTAAAACCAGGAAGTAATGACGACCAGGTGGGTGGGCGGAGCCTCATGCCACCATCGCTACCGGTTCTCCGACCCACCGGCCATCATCGCTACCAGTTCGGCTGAAGTGGGAGCATTTCACCCCTGGTAGCAATCCTCTGTCAATTTTATTCCTCACACCACCAACAACCAACCCAATGAGGAAAATTGGGCTAAAGGACAACAGCACCAATGAATTTTCCTGCCCTAATTCAAAATTGAACCTTTCTGTCATACCTTTCAGTTTTGTATTCATTGTTCAGCTATATATGATTTTGAATGCTGCCTTGCGATTCCTCAAAGGTTTCCTACACCTGTGAAAGAGACCTCCATTTTTCTTAACTTGTTCTCACTTTGCTTGACAGAAGGTTGCAAAAGGGGATTCCATGACCCCGGCACATTGCTACTGTCATAAATATGAGTCAGTTGCCAAGGGCCTGAATTTTAATCATGTGACCATGGGGATGCTGAAATGCTCATAAGTGTGTTGTGGCCCGTCAGCGGCCTGTGCAGCTAGTAGCTGATTCTGACAGCGAGGAGGCTGGTGTGGTGCTGCGCCAGCAGCCTGTGCAGCTGGCACTCGAGTCAGACAATGAGGAGGCTGGAGAAGACGTGGTGCCAGAGGCGGGGATTCAGCCAGGGCCTTCAGAACCTCTAGAAGCTCCCATAAGTGAAGAGGAAGAAGAGGAGGAGCCTGTTCTCGATGAACGGGCGCGCAGAGCTGCCAAAAGGCAGGAGTGGCTCCTCAGGAGGAAGTCTCCTCGAGAGTAAGGCTTGGGGCTAATTGGTCACTCCCTTAGCCTATTTAAGGAAAGACGACGACTGAAGCAATTTGCAGGGAACAACTTCGTCCACTCTTCTTCGCATCTGGATCTTAGTTTTCTTATCAGTTTCCTGCAATTTGTTTCTGGGCTTTGTGCCAACCATAGTAAGATTACGATTATTTATTCTTTGTATTCTTGTGGGCTGTTAAAGAAAGTTTATTAACAGCCTTTGTTTGAAAAAGACTGATTTAATTTAGTAAACTAAGGTTTGTACAGACTTCTTTCACTGCATTCTTTGGGGTCTGTAGCTGAGGCAGAACAAAGTGTGAAAATTGTCATAAGTCACTCTTTCCAGTGCTGTTGTAACTGAACGGTCACTAAATGAACTGTTGTAAGTTGAGGACAACCTGAATAAACAGAGGTCAAACCCCACTCCCTTCAGGCACCGATGATGTTATCTGATGAAGTTATAGCATTGTTTCATTTTCTCTATTATTTTTCTAATCCTCAGTCACCGTATCATAATATCATTTTATAGCAAAAACCAATAAGCCAATAATAATAATCTCCATCGTGAAATTTAGATACAGTCCTATCTCTAATTAAAGCAGTCCATTTGGCCATCTCAGCAAGTTCCGTCATCTTCACTACCCATTCCTCCACTTTGAATTACGTCAAATCTTCCCACCTTTGTTCATATAATAGTCTCATTACAGTTGTCATATATAAAAACAAAGTTCCATAAATTGTTTCCACCACTTATCCATCAATTCCAAAAGAAAAATCTCTCTTTTCAATTGTAGATGAGTGTTTAACATCTTCTGTATTGTTGTATGTAATGGAGTCCAAAAGATTTCTGGATTTTTTTCACATCCAAGTAGCATGACAAAATGTCCCTTCTTGTTGATTACGTTTTCAGCATAAGTTTGATATCCCATGTCCCTGGGACACTGCAACTGCCCCTCAAATGTTGGGAGACTGCTATCATGTCACACCTAGTCCTCCTCTTTGTTAGCCTAGACCAGGGGTCTGCAACCTTAAACACTCAAAAAGCCATTTGGACCCATTTCCTACAGAAAAGAAAACACCAGGAGCCAAAAACCTGGGTGGGCATGGCCAACTCAACGTCACTCACTTACACCAGTCACATGACACCCCCCCCCAGCCACGCCTACCCAGCAGGTCATTAGGGCAGAGAACCAGTTGTTAAAAAACACCGGGAACCACAAAAACCTTTTGACATCTCTCTCCCTCCCTCCCCTCTCTCTCCCTCTCTCTCCCCCTCTCTCTCTGTATCTCTGTAGCTCTCTCTCTCTCCCCATCTCTCTTTATTTGCCCCGGCC
Organism: Ptyas mucosa; assembly: GCA_012654045.1. Lineage (NCBI taxonomy): Eukaryota > Metazoa > Chordata > Lepidosauria > Squamata > Colubridae > Ptyas > Ptyas mucosa. Next base: position 16,595,904 of record WNWU01000013.1, read on the forward strand.
ACTTCTCCATCCCCTGCCATTGCCCTTATCTTCTCAGGCCAGGTGAGGAGTGAGTGGGAGGGGAGGGCAAGGAGGGGAGGCCAGCCAGTGGTGGGATCACCTGACAGGGAGCCACAGCAGAGGGCCCAAAGAGCCGCATGCGGCTCTGGAGCCACAGGTTGCTGACACCCAGCCTAGACGTACCCAGTTCCCACAATCATTCATTGTATGCTTTAGCCTCCTGTCCACTAATCATCTTTGATTATTGATTATTGCTGGAGGTGGTAGAGTATGATATTTCATTTTGCCAAGTCATTTTTTATTTTAAAACAAAAAATAAAAATAAAACATACAACCATCATTCATTCAATCAAGTACAGTCAGTACATTGGTCGGTTTGCATCCCTTGTGCCCTCTCCTCTCTTCACAATATTACTACATATCCAAAATTTAATAAATATAAAATATATCAGTTATATCATCATTTAAGTATTTTAACATTTGATTACATATCACCATTTTTTGTTATCTACCCAATAGTAAAATAAATCCCATATCAGATAATATTGATACCTTCGGATGAAGAAATTATTAGGAAAACGTTGGACTGTGCCGAAATGAGTAAACTGACATTCGAAATAAGAGAACAGGAGTATGATATTTCGAGTAGCTTTCCCAACTGCTTACATTTTCCCGTCTGAAAAACTCAGTTAAATTGAGTTCCTTGAACAAATTCTCTTGCATGAAATTGAATGAGAATTACTGGGGGAAAGGAAGCAATGGGGGTGAGGAGAACAGAGAAACATTATTTTGCACAAAAAAGACTTTTCAGAGCAGAGACTACCATCCTGCAGAAGGATAACCCCAATTTTTTTTAAAAAAAAAGAAAAGAAAGTCAAGTTCTATAAAAAGGAAAGGAAAGGAAAGCAGTTTCTCTCCTGCAGCTGCCCTTCTGAAGGGTACCAGTTTGACAAAATTGTTACCTTAGTGTGTGAAGAGATCAAATAAATTACCAAACCACAGTCCCTTGCGAGGGATTAATCAATAAGGTTTTGTACATTTGATTACTCGAATAGGGAATTAAGTAACATTAATAATGGCTTCTGGCCATTAGAGTCGACAAGGGTAGCTATTTATTACGTGGGAACAAGCATAGGGAAGGGTTTATTTTGAAGGGCACATATGCCAGCCCGGAACAATCTAGCTGTACTAATTTATGAGGCTGAACGTCAGGCTTCATTTGAGGCCTGTGAATAAATAATTGTTTCTTCAGCACATACATGCCATAAGAACTCAAACGGCTGGCAAATCAGTTCAAGAGAGGCAAGGAGAAATTGCTTTACACTAGGGCTGTGGATAGAAAAAAATTAGAGTGGTGTTGCAAAGGTTACGTAGATAAATTTCTACAAGGAAGGAACATCGAAACGCTTTCTCTTAAATCAGATGCTTAGGCCATTCAGACGGATGTTCCCAAGCAGGGGACATAAAAGTTTGGAACTATGAATTCAACAAGAGCAGCAAAAAAAAAAAAAAAGGCATTGTGGAATTTGCTCAGGGAGAAATGTATGACAGGATAAATTCAAGCCAGAAGTGAAGTCCGGGTAATGTTTAACCTTTCCATTAAAAAAAAAAAAGTCCATGGAGAGGATGAAGGAGCTTTGACTGCTCTTTAAATAATATACTTGACGGATCATTTCCAGGTTTATTTAACCAAGTGGGGCATCATTAGAATCGCACTGCCCTCTTTAGAAAGAGGGGCTTCCTCTGAAAGAAATTTCGGATGCTTACTCTTTTCTTCCCCTCCTGTCTTTAATGTTTTAAGCAATTTGTAAATCATCCAGAGTCATGAGTTGGGTGACAAATAAAGCTTAATAGTAATAATCATAATGATAATAAGAGTATTTCAAAATGTGGCAAATGAAGACCAGCGTAATGAGCAGTGGTGGGATTTAAATAATTTAACAACCAGTTTTCTGCCATAATGACCAGCTGGATGGGTGTGGCCATGGTGGGCGTGGCCGGGGGTGTGACAGGCAGCACTCAGCCTCACCGCGCTGCAACACCCCCACCCCGTGCCCCGTTTTAGGCCTAATATGCCTCCCTGCACTTCTCTGGGAGCCCAAACATGTGCATGAGGACTCCTAGAAGGGGTGGGGAGGGGAAGGGCCTGCACTGCACACACACACACCCTTGTGTGCCGTTTTGGGCCTAGTATGCCTCCCTGCACCCTTGTGCGCCATTTTGGGCCTAGTATGCCTCCCAAAAATGTGCATGGGGACTCCTGGAAGGAACAGGGAGGGGAGGGGCCAGTCAGCAATTTAATAACTGGTTCGCCCAAACTGGCCCAAACCGGCTGAATCCCACTGCTGGTAATAAGCTGTGAGAATAACCTTGAGGAACAAAAGGAACACAGCCAAGTTAAAGTCAGATAAGAAAAATCTGAATCCAAAGTAGAAGTGTAATCTGTGAAAATGCCCTCAGATTAGTTATCTGAGTTAGGATAAAAAAGCATATTTAGAGTTGCAAGATTCTGTTATGGTAACCCTATACAGGTAGTCTTCCTCAAATTACATCCACAAACAAAATCTATGTTGCTAAGCGAGACACTTGTTAAGTGAATTTTGCCCCATTTTGCCACCTTCCTTGCCACACCTGTTAAGTGAATCACTAGAGTTGTTACGTGAGTGTAACATGGTTGTTAAGCGAATGCGGCTTCCCCATTGACTTTACTTACCAGGAGGTTGCAAAAAGGGATCACATGACTCTGAGGCACTATAGCCATCATAAATATGAATCAGTTGCCAAGTGTCCCAAATTTTGATGACGTGACCATGGGATGCTGCAATGGTCGTAAGTGTGAAAAGCTGTCCTAAGTCACTTTTGTCAGTGCCACATATTTTTTGAAATAGAATATTGACCAGATCATATCATATCATATCATATCATATCATATCATATCATATATAATTCATCATATCCAAATATATTTTACATAATTACAGTGTCTGCCAAAATATTCTTTTTCCATATTTGTTAATCAAATCTTAATTTTTCTATTCTTATTTTTTTAAACAGTTTTTTCTTTGACCATCAAATTCTATTTTTTTTAAAAAAATTGATTTATATGCTGCCCTTCTCCGGAGACTCAGGGAGGCTTACAATGCGTTAAGCAATAGCCTTCATACTTTTGTATATTTATACAAAGTCAGCTTATTGCCCCCACAATCTGGGTCCTCATTTCACCTACCTTAGAAAGGATGGAAGGCTGAGTCAACCTTGAGCCTGGTGGGATTTGAACTTGCAGTAACTGCAAGCAGCTGATCTTAATAACAGTGAATTAGTCCACTGCACCACCAGGACTCTATTTTTCTATTCTTAATCATATACATTCTCCCTAATTTTATTTTTTATTAATTCAATCTTTATCTTAATAGAATATTTAAAAGTGTTCGGGGATGCCTTTCTTCCATTTCATCTTTTTTGTTTCACAGCAATCTTTCTTCTCTTTCTCTTCCTCTCCCTCCCTTCTTTTGTCCTTCCTACCTTCTTCCCATCTTTCCTATTCCTTCTTTACTTCCCCTTCCCTTCTTCCCTTCTTCCTCTCCTCCTTTCCTCCCCCCTACTTCACATACTTCCTGTTTTAATGAATTTAATAATAAATTAGGGATGGAGTTTGACTTGGTTTCCAAGATCTTATACAGATAGTCCTTAACCTATGACCACAATTGAAACCAGAATTCCCATTGCTAAGCAAGGTGCTTGTTAACTGAGTCACATCCAATTTTATGACCTTTTGTGCCACAGTTGTTAAGTGAATCACTGCAATTGTTAAACAAATCCATTTTGTTTAAATGGATGGAAGGCAGGGCGGAGGATTTCGGACAATACCTGTATGACAAAATTGCTCAGATTCGGGGGGATTTGGACTCCGACTGGGTAGATCTGGGCGGGGTGACAGGGAATAGTCTTGAGAATGTTATCTGGGAAGAGTTTGACTTTGTGACTCCTGATGATGTGGACAGGATTTTGGGGAGACTTAGTGCGGCCACATGTTTACTGGACCCGTGTCCCTCCTGGTTGGTACTGGCCTCCCGGGAGGTTACACAAGGCTGGCTCCAGGGCATTATCAACGCCTCCTTGAGTGAGGGTCACTTCCCTGCCGCCTTGAAAGAGGCGGTGGTGAGGCCCCTCCTCAAGAAGCCTTCCCTGGACCCAGCAGTATTAGCTAACTATCGTCCTGTCTCCAACCTTCGCTTTATTGCGAAGGTTGTTGAGAGTGTGGTTGCGCAACAGTTTCCACAATTCCTGGAGGAAACATCTTATCTGGATCCGTTCCAGTCGGGTTTCAGGTCTGGGCACAGCACAGAGACGGCATTGGTCGCGTTGGTTGATGATCTCTGGAGGGCTCGGGACAGGGGATGTTCCTCTGTCCTAGCCCTATTAGATCTCTCAGCGGCTTTTGATACCATCGACCATGGTATCATGCTGCACCGGCTGGAAGAGTTGGGGGTGGGGGGCACTGTATTACAGTGGTTCTCCTCCTTTCTCTCCGACCGGTCGCAGTTTGTGTTGACAGGGGGGCAGAGGTCGACCTCGAGGCCTCTCGTTTGTGGAGTGCCGCAGGGGTCGGTCCTCTCACCCCTTCTGTTCAACATTTATGTGAAACCGCTGGGTGAGATCATCCGTGGCTTTGGGGTGAGATACCATCAGTACGCTGATGACACCCAGCTGTACATCTCCACCCCAGGCCACCCCAATGATGCCCTCGAAGTGATGTCCCAGTGCCTGGAAGCCGTGCGGATCTGGATGGGGAGAAACAAACTCAGGCTCAACCCGTCCAAGACGGAGTGGCTGTGGTTCCCGGCATCCCGATATAGTCAGTTGACTCCATCGCTGACTATCGGGGGCGAGTCCTTAGCCCCCGCAGAAAGGGCTCGCAATCTGGGAGTCCTCCTGGATAGGCAGCTGTCCTTGGAGGAACATCTGACAGCTGTAGCCAGGGGGACCTTTTGTCAGGTTCGCCTGATTCGCCAGTTGCGGCCCTTTCTTGATCGGGATTCCCTGTGCACAGTCACTCACGCCCTTGTCACTTCCCGCCTAGACTACTGTAATGCTCTCTACATGGGGCTCCCCTTGAAGAGCACCCGGAGGCTCCAACTGGTCCAAAATGCGGCCGCGCGGGTAGTGACGGGAGCAGCGTGGCGCTCCCACATAACACCGCTCCTGCGCGAGCTGCACTGGCTTCCGGTGGTCTTCCGGGTGCGCTTCAAGGTGTTGGTGATCACCTTTAAAGCGCTCCATGGCATAGGGCCTAGTTATCTCCGAGACCGCCTGCTGTCACCAATGACCTCCCATCGACCCGTGCGCTCCCACAGAGAGGGCCTCCTCAGGGTGCCATCAGCCAAACAATGTAGGCTGGTGACTCCCAGGGGGACAGCCTTCTCTGTGGGGGCACCCACCCTCTGGAACCAGTTGCCCCCGGAGATTAGGAGAATTCATGACCTCAGTGCCTTCCGCCGTGCCCTAAAAACACATTTTTTCCAACAAGCCGGGCTGGCTTAAGAAGAAATTTTAAATATTTTTAATATTTTAATTGGTCTGTGAGTTTTAAATTTTGTAGCCAAATTATATATATATTTTAAATGTCTTAATATTTATATTTTATGTTTTTTTATGTCTGGCTGTACACCGCCCTGAGTCCTCAGGGAGAAGGGCGGTATATAAATTGGAAATAAATAAATAAATAAATTTTCCTCCTTTGACTTAGCTGGAAGCCAGCTGGGAAGGTTGCCAATAGCAATCGCATAACTGTTGCAAATACATCTGTTGTCAAGCCCCCAAATTTTGATGGCATGACCATGAGGATACTGTGAGGATGCTGCGTAAATGTAAGGACTGGTCATAGGTTACTTTTTTCAAAGCGGTTGTAACTTTGAATGAATGCTAAATGAATGGTTGTAAGTTAAGCACTATCTGTAATTTTAGGAGAGAGACATGATAGCAGCGTTCCAAAATCTAAAGGGCTGCCACCAACAAGAGGGGATCAATAATTCTCCAAAGCATCTGAAGGCAGGACAAGAAGCAATGGATGGAAACTAATCAAATAGAGAAGCAACCTAGAGCTAGAACTTCCAACTCTGTTATTCTGTTAACTACTGTCATCAGGGAGAATCCTACCTTTGATAAATAGTTGGAAAATTTCTCCTTCCTTTAAAGAAAATAGTTCCGCCAGCTTTTCTTCCTGCAGGTTTGGTGATTTCTACAAGGAAATAGAATAGAATAACAGAGTTGGAAAGGACATTGGACGTCTTCTAATCCAACCTCCTGCTTAGGCGGGAAACCCTACACCACTTCAGACAAATGGTTATCCAACATCTTCTTAAAAACTTCCAGTGTTGGAGCATTCACAACTTCCGGAGGCAAGTTGTTCCACTGATTAATTGTTCTCACTGCCAGGAAATTTCTCCTTAGTTCTAAGTTGCTTTTCTCCTTGATTAGTTTCCACCCATTGCGTCTTGTCCTACCCTCAGGTGCTTTGGAGAATAGCTTGACTCCCTCTTCTTTGTGGCAGCCCCTGAGATATTGGAACACTGCAATCATATCACCCCTAGTCCTTCTTTTCATTAAACTAGACATACCTAGTTCCTGCAACCATTCTTCATATGTTTTAGCCGCCAGTCCCCTAATCATCTTTGTTGCTCTTCTCTGCAGTCTTTCTGGAGTCTCAACATCTTTTTTACATCATGGCAACCAAAACTGAATGCAGTATTCCAAGTGTGGCCTTACCAAAATGTTGAGGAACATTTCATATGATGGATGGAATCTTATCAAAGAGGGAACCAACCTAGAACTATGGAGAAATTTCCTGATAGAACAATTAATCAGTGGAACAACTTGCCTCCAGAAGTTGTGGGTGCTCCAACACTGGAGGTTTTTAAGAAGAGATTGGACAACCATTTGTCTGAAATGGTGTAGGGTTTCCTGCTTGAGCAGAGGGTTGGGCTAGAAGACCTCCAAGGTTCCTTCCAACTCTTTTATTTTGTTCTGTTCTGCTTTGTCCCTTGGCATTAAAACTGTTTAATGAAACTTCCCAGAGGGAATGGCATTGTAATTACACATGGGAATGACTTTGTGAGACAAAAGTAAGAGCTGAAGCCTAGAGAGCCATCTTACAAAAGGTAGCTTGGCCCACAGAAGCAAAACGAGTGTGGGAAGCATCTTGGAAAGCACCCCCTCCTCCCCCATATATCCTGGTTTCCTGGAAAATAAATGTAAAGGAGGAGAGAAATGCTATAGAGGCGCAACATTCTGTTACCTAACCTTAAAATAAAGCAGTGTTAATAGTCACGGTTTGTGCTTCTTAGCTGGACTATTGCAAAGGAATGACATCAATTTTTCAAGTCTCAAAGTATAATGTGATTAATTATCCCAGATTAATTATGTGCCATCTGAAGGGTTCTAAATCACCTTGCAAGCAACTTCATCAGATGGATCCACATTTTAGTGATGAGGGAGGGAGGGAGAGGGAGGGAGAGAGAGGGTGGGAGAGGAAGGGAGAGAGAGAGAGGAAGAGAAAGGGAAGGAAGGAGAGGGAGGTAGAGAAAGAAGGAGGGAGGGAGGAAGAGGGAGAGAGAGTGGAAGGGAGAGGGAGAGAGGGAGAGAAAGGGAGGGTGGGAGAGAGAGGGACAGGAAGAGAGAGGGTGGGAGAGGGAGGGAGAGAGAGGGAGAGAAAGGGAGGGAGGGAGAGGGAGAGAGAGGAAGGGAGAGGGAGAGAGGGAGAGAAAAGGAGGGAGGGAGAGGAAGGGAGAGAGAAAAAGAGGGAGGGAGAAGGTGGGAGAGGGAGAGGGAGAGAGAGAGAGAGAGAGAGAGAAAAGGGGGGAGGGAGGGAGGGAGAGAGACACAGACAGACAGACAGAGAGGCAGGTGGGGAAGAGAAGAAAGGAAAGAAAAGAATACATTCCCTTGTATTATTTTATACATCTCAATTACAGGTAGTCTTTGACTGTCAACAGTTCATTTAGTGACGGTTTGAACTTACAATGGCACTGAAAAAAAGTGTTTTATGGCTATTTTTCACACTGATGACCGTCGCAGCATCCCCATGGTCACATGATCAAAACTCAGATGCTTGGCAACTGAACTCATATTTATGACAGTCGAAGTATCCCGTGGTCATGTGGTCCCCTTTTGCAACCTTTTGACAAGCAAAATCATTGGGGAAACCAGATTCACTTAACAACCAAGTTACTAATTTAACAACTGCTGCGATTCACTTAACAAACGTGGCAAGAAAAGTCGTAAAATGCAGCAAAGCTCACTTAACAATTTTCTCACTTAACAACATATATTGCGTAAGTTGAGGACTACCTGTACACCTCCTGGAATCATATTATATTCTAAGTTCAAGGGATGGAAATAAACTAGCTACTTCTCATGTAGAAGGTATTTGAATCCTCACTTGCCCGCTTCAGCATGTTTTCCTCCCCGACACAAATGGATAATAGTCTTTTAAACTGTGTAAAAAAATTATTATTGGTAGATATGATTGATTGTACACTGGAAATATCTTTTAAATAAGGGGAATAAAATCCAAACAAGGCCACTGAAAGTCTGTTAACATTCTCAGTCATCCAGGTCATGGTTGTCCCAAAGGTGCTTTTTTTCAGGAGGCAACTGGACTTTCTGGTTTTTCTTCTGAAGATGTTTCGCTTCTCATCCAAGAATCTTCTTCTGCTCTGGCTGGATGATGGGGAAAGGAAGGATTTATACTCCTTGCAGACAGCTGGACATTTGCATTCCTTTAGAGCAGTGTTTCTCAACCTTGGAAGCTTGAAGTTGGGTGGACTTCAACTCCCAGAATCCCCCAGCCAGCAGCGCTGGCTGGGGGATTCTGGGAGTTGAAGTCCACCCATCTTCAAGCTTCCAAGGTTGAGAAACACTGCTTTAGAGAGTCATTAAAGCCACCAGTAGGTTTAACTGTGTCCTCAGGGTCACCTGAGTAGTGCAACTACTGAAAGCACTATGTATGTTGTAGACTGATGATGCCGTATCTCTCCTCCTCTGAGAGAGGGCTATTCCATTTTCACATATACCCTCTTTGGCCCCTCTTTCAAACCAGTGGTCCTCTATTCTCTGCAGAATATACTTTATACTTGCAGAGTATGAACGCATGGCACAACATAGGAGAACAAACCCATCTGCTCTAGATTCAGTAGTCCATTGGTATTTAAAAGACACAAGCCACTCTTTTGAAGACAGCAAAGTCCACGTTTTGGACAGAGAGGACCACTGGTTTGAAAGAGGGGGTCAAAGAGGCCATCTATGCAGGGATGGGCTGCTGGGGGTTCATAGGAGTTCGGGAAAACCTCTAGGTAGGATTCTGTGCAGTTCAGAGAACCCCCAAATCCCACTCCTGGCTGGCCCCACCCACCCCGTCCCTCCCCTCCCAGGAGTCCCCAGGTGGCCCATTTTGGATGCAGGTAAGTGCAGGGCGCACATGAAGGCTCAGGGAGAGCGAAAAACAGGCCTACTGGAAGTCCTACTGGAGCCTGGGGAGTCTGTTTTTGCCCTCCCGGAGGCTCAAGGAAAGCCTCTGGAGCCTGGGGAGGGCAAAAGCCCTCCCCTCCATGGTGCAAGTGGCCGACTGGGCCATGCCCACCATGGCCATGACCACCCAGCAACCGGGCAGAGAACCCCTCGCTAAAATTTTTGAAGCCCACCCCTGAGTCATTTGTGTTGGCTTGCAAAGAAATGCCAACTTTGCCAAACCGAACAGGGAATTGCTGCCATAGCTTATCACTTGCCATCTGAGAGTGACAGCCTATTATAGTAAAGAGATTTGCATTCTGACCATGTCCCCTTCAGAGATGGAGCTGCTGCTGGTCTCGGTACAAGCCCTGATACCCACAGCCTGATGTTATGAACAGTTGATGAAAGATTGCAGCTGAGTATAATGGGCTTTTTCCAAATAGTTCAGCTTGCCTCCAAGCCTAGCAACATGGTCCGGAGATGAATTTTTCCTCAGCCCATATAGTCCTTCAGAGCTCTGGACCATTTATTGATATTCCCTGAACAAGGGAAGCAATTAATCAGAAGACTTTTTTGCCAAAGGTATACTTTTGGAAAGCTAGCCTTGCGTTGGGTGTAGCATACCCAGAGCACAATTTACATTAATAACTGACGTTTTGCAACCTCCGGCGATTTCCATAAAAGTCTATTAGCTCTTGATAATAGAAAAAAAACAGAGTAGATTGCTGCAAATATTAGCACAGAGTAAAGCATGATTTTCTGGGAGGGGAAAAAAAGGGGCGGGGGAGGACCTGAATGGCTGGAAATAAAAAGGATCAATGGGTTGGAAATGCCAACAGTGCCTTGTTGAAAGATTCGGGGATTGAAGAGAAAGTTATGGGCTGCAGGAGGTGAGAGTTGAAGGTCTTGAAGTTATTAGAAACTAGTTTATGCCCACCAAGTCTGGGCTCATGCTGTCTCAGCTGAGCTCCCCAACTGATTCATAGCTGAGCTTTGGGCAAGTCATTCCTTGTACCTTTTAAGTGATTATAAAAATGTCCCTCAATCTCGGAGAATGGATGATTGAAGAGCATTTGGAGAACTTCAATTAGCAGAAGCAAGAAAAGTTTGGGGCATTATTTATTTCAACAAGCATGGGGACTGAAATGTTTTCCTCCCGAGGAAGAGGAGGAACCCTCAGCATTGTAACATAAATAGAATTATTATGGTGCTGAGAGAAAGAACATTTTGGACATGCTTATGGGAAAAGGTAAAGGTAAAGGATTCCCCTGCCCAGTCATTTCTGACTCTAGGGGATGATGCTCATCTCTGTTTCTTAGCCAAGGCAGCCAGCGTTGTCCAAAGACACTTCCATGGTCATGTGGCCAGCATGACTATACATCAAAGTGCACAGAAGTGCCTGCTACCTTCCCTCTGAAGTGGTACCAGTTTATCTATTCACATTTGCATGTTTTTGAACTGCTAAGTGGGCAGAAGTTGGGCAAGAAATCGGAGCTCACCCCATGCAGCACTCAGGTCTCGAACCTCGACTATCAGCTTTCCAGCCGACAAGCTCAGCATCTTTAACAGCTGAGCTATCGTGCACCCAGTTTACAGGAAGCAGAAGCTAATTCTCCTTTATTATAATTTTATGTTGCCATTGTTCTTGAGCCAATGAAAATCATGTACACCTCACTGTCAGGAATAAATCCTTAGTAAGGCTACACCTGGAATACTGCATCCAGTTTTAGTCACCACATTACAATGTAGGAAGTTAGCACCCACCCCTTTCCTAGAAGAATGAAATATTTTAGGAAATATTCAAAAGGCAGAATATTATGTTTTCCTGTATGAGAAATGGAGAAGCATGTTTTAAAGACAAAGCAGCTCCCATCTTCCTGCCTCCCACCCTTTGTCAATGGGCCAGAGGCAGAAACTCAATCTTTGTCAATGGACCATCATCTGCAACACAATAGGACCCACCTAGCAACAGAAACTAACACAATAGGATCCATCTAGCAACAGAAACTCACCACATGGCACCTGGGAAGATTACATCAGCCAGCAAGGCTAGCTAAGACCCCCCACCCCCTGGGAGTCTGACAACCAATCAGGATACTCTTTCGGGGCCCCAGGAAGTTCAAAGCCAGAGAGGTCATAAAACCCGGGGACTCACTGCGTCTTGCCCCTTTTTTTCTGTTCAGGAACTCAAACCATGTGATCCTGTCCATCATTAAACCATCTTTCCAAGCAGTGTTTCCATGTTTCCAGTGTCTTTTCCCCCATTTGGAGCTGAACCCAGAAGGATATTTCTTCCTACAACAAAAAAGATAAGACTTTGGGGAAAAAAAATGCAAAGAAGAGCAACTTAGATGATTAAGGGCCTGGAGACAAAAACATATGAAGAATGGTTGCAGGAATTGGGTATGGCCATCTCGAGAAAAAAGGACTAGGAGTGACATGATAGAAGTATTCCAGTATTTGAGGGTCTGCCACAAAGAAGAGGGGGTCAACTTATTTTCCAAAGCACCAGAAGGTAAGACAAGAAACAAGGGATGGAAACTAATCAAGGAGAGAAGCAATCTAGAACAAAGGAGAAACTTCCTGAAAGTTAGAACAATTAATCAGTGGAACAACTTGCCTCCAGAAGTTGTGGGTGCTCCAACACTGGAGGTTTTAAGAAGAGATTGGACCACCATTTGTCTGAAATGGTGTATGGTTTCCTGCGTGAGCAGGGGGTTGGACTAGAAGACCTCCAAGGTTCCTTCTAGCTCTATTCTGATTAAGGTTAAGGAAGTTTCTCCTTAGGTCTGAGTTGAACCTCTCCTTAATAAGTTCCCATCTATCTCTTCTTGTCCCATCATCAGATGCTTTGGAAAATAGGTTAACCCGCCTCTTCTTTGTGGTTAAATAAATGTAAAGAAAAAATAAATGGCAAAAACATTCAGGCTAGGGATCAGTTTAAAAGAAGAGCACGGTTACATTGTGACGACTACTTTTCATTTCATCCTAGTGTATCTTCCAGATAGATCTGTGAAGTGGACTATTGGAGCATTAAAACATTAGAGAGATTTATTGGTCTTCCTGTCACTTGAGCTAAATGGGGAAACTGGTTGATCTTTTGTTTTTTGACTTTACAATTCAACCTGCAGCCCTCAAAATTTTGGGACAATTTTTCCTTTTGGACACTAATCCGGTCTGATCCTGTTTAGCTTCTAAGCCCAAAGATAGTTGACTAATAACTGCTACATTTTGCTTTTCAAAATCCCTGTGACCCACCTCAAGCCAGACCTTGGTATAGTTTTTTCCTGGAGAAAGAATTAGCGCTAAAAATTGAGCAACTGTGTGGGATTATAGCAAGCAGAGACACTTCCTCTTTTATTAATAAAATTTTAATTCCATCTTGAATCTGACATCTTACTGTGTCTTGGGAATTATATCAAGGCTATTTCTTATATTCCCACAAATGTTGGTACATATCAACTATCTCTACTATAAATTGTAAATTAGTGGGAAAATGTGGGAATTGGGGGATATTGGGTTATGTTTTCTCTACTTGAAACAGAATAAGGAATAAATGCTTATTTGAGCTCTATTTTGACTGTTTAGTTCTGTGGTTTATGAACTCTACAAATATTTTTAGGATGCACATACATTTGAATATGGGATACTTTTTTCCTCCTTTTTTAAAAACAGTTCTTTTAAAATGAGAACCAACCACTTTCCTTCCTTCCTTCCTTCCTTCCTTCCTTCCTTCCTTCCTTCCTTCCTTCCTTC
>WNWU01000013.1:16609176-16626240 GCA_012654045.1 Ptyas mucosa
TTCCTTCCTTCCTTCCTTCCTTCCTTCCTTCCTTCCTTCCTTCCTTCTTTCCTTTCCTCCCTCCCTCCCTCCCTTCTTTCCTCCCCCCACCCCCTTTCCTTTCCTTTCCTTTCCTTTCCTTTCCTTTCCTTTCCTTTCCTTTCCTTTCCTTTCCTTTCCTCCCTCTCTCCCTTCCTCTTTCCCTTTTCCTTCCTTCCTTTTTCCTTTCTTCTTTCCTCCCTCCCTCCCTCCCTCCCTCCCCCCCCCTTTCCTTTCCTTTCCTTCCTCCCTCCCTCCCGCCCTCCCTCCCTTCTTTTCTTCCTTCCTTCCTTTCTTCTTCCTTCCTTCCTTCCTTCCTTGGTCTGTTACAATATTTGAAAAAGTTAGTTTTGATGTTTATGTAGATTTCATGATTTACTAATGATCTCATAGCTGTAAAACTGATATATTCATCCAGTAATTCCAGTAAAGTTAAAGTTGATAAAGATAGATATTCATCCTAAAACCAAAATATTTGGAGACTGCCAGCTACGCAATTTAAATTAAGACTTGGCATAATATGTGAATCCAGCCATGCTCCAGAATTGTTTTTGAGATGGGACATGTATGCATATAAGGTGAGATCACCAAATGCCTACAAACACTGCAATCATTTCATCATCCTATCAGTTGTTCATTACACACAGTGATCGTTGCCAACCTTTGTCCATTCTTCATCACACTCTGACAAGTCAGGTACACGAGTGATAGTGACAAATGATCACTTTACCTTGCAGCCAGCTTGATTGATTGCTCAATTAAACCACAGAGGAGAGCTACAAAAGGCAGCATGCGTGTGCAATCTTACACTGGTGGCAAAAAGAGGGCATCACAACCTGCACAATTGTAGGGTGTAAATGTTCCATCTCCATGGCCTGGAAGGGGGTTTAAGGTAGCTCGTGGGTTTACGACCTCTTTAATAATCATGAATTTGTCACAAGAACTTACAACTCCAAGGGCACACATTTAATATGGTTATTTTGGATTATGTTGTGAGAACATGTATATCCATGTGAGACAGAGAAAGAGAAAAAGATTATGATGGATGGATGGATGGATGGATGGATGGATAGATAGATATAGATCTTTTAAACATTCTACTGTTATCCTATTGTGCAAAATAAAACTAATTATAATCTGGTTATTTTGGATTATGTTGTGAGTACATATGAGTACATGCATATGAGACAGAGACAGAAATACAAAGAGATTATGGTTGTGGTGATGATAATGATGAAATATAGATGAGATGATAGACAGACAGATAACAGATGAATGGATAGATAGATAGATAGATAGATAGATAGATAGATAGATAGATAGATAGGATGGATGGATGGATGGACGGACAGATGATAGAGAGAGAGAGAAATGATAAATAGATGAGATAGACAGACAGACAGATGAGAGAGAGAGAGAGAGAGAGAGAGAAATGATAGATGAGACAGAGAAAGAGATGAGAGAGACAGACAGATCTTTTAAACATTCTACTGTTATCCTATTATGCAAAATAAAACTAAAATTATATGTGTGTCAAGAAACTAAATAGAGGAAGAGCATATCAATATCTGGAATTTCAGTACACCGGGACATAAAGTGATGAGTAATAGATCTCAGAATAAGAATAGAAACAATTTATTTGCCCAATGCGCAAAATTCACCTCTGTGTGATGGCCACTGACTTTAGAACATATCGACAGATTTACAGATAGGTGTTTAGGTCCTGATCATTCAATTAAGTCTCAAGGTGATGTATTGCCTGCTTCTAACAAAGGAAAGTACTGATCCAGAAACCTGCAAGCATGCGTTTGTTGGCTTGCAAAGTGTCACAATCCCCTTTGTTGTCTGTGTTCAGAGGCGATGTATCTTTGAGTAAGAAGGGTTGAAGGAGAAAAAGCAGTGGGATTACAAAGATTTTATGTCGTGCTTGGATTTTTTACAACACAGTTGATAATGCCCAGAAAAGAACCATTTATTCAGGATTTGTGGCTTCAGAGAAACGGAGACACAATCAAGCATTCTCTATACTCCATTTGTGAACCTTTTATTTGAAAGAGAAACCTTGTTATTTTGAGGACTGCAAAAGGAGGTATATGGAGAATATTCAGCTCAGTCAGTCAACTGTGATTCAATTGCCTTGGCAATGAATACCTAGAAGAAATGGATGCTTTTCCCAGTAGGATTTGGCTAACTAAGGATGCTTCCCAATTGTGAAATCAATAAAATGGAAGATGGATGAAATAAGTGAATGACAACTGAACCTTTATTTTGTGAAAGAATAACCATGGCTGTCTTCCCAGAAGATGCTGGCTCAGTTTTCTGAATTCACTCGAAATACTGAACTATAAAATACAAATTGAATATAAGGGTTGCATGTGTGCAAACCATCCTAGATTAAAACGTGGTTGGCTGTTCTTGGCTCCTGATATTGTGCAAAGATATTGAGTGTGTCAAGGCAAGGCAATCTTTAAGACCCAGACCCACGAGAAGGCTAAAAAATAAGCATAACTTATTTTGCAAAACATAGTACAATTGTTGGAGTAGGTGGGTGATGGCTCAGTGGTTAAAGATGCTGAGCTCATCAGCTGAAAAGCTGATAGCCCGGGTTTGAGACCCAAGCACTGTGCAACTGTGTGAATTCATACTCCTTGCCTCAGCTCCTGTCCACCTAGCAGTTTGAAAGCATGCAAATGTGAGTAGATAAATAGGTACCACTTCAGTAAGAACAGTGTTCCGTGCACCTTGGCATATAGTTATGCTGATCACATGACCACAGAAACATTGTCTTCGGACAATGCTGGCTCCCTTGGCTAGCCCCCTAATGTGAGATTGACCCCAACCTTCCTCTATCTTGTCATGAGGGCCTAAAGACATGGCTTTGCCAGATGGCTTGGGTCCCCAGTGTGGCAACAGCACAATGAAGGTGGTTGATTGAGTAACAATAACAGATCCCATCTCCCCCTTACTCCGCTCCCACTCTCCCCATGTGTTTTTGGTTTTAAGGTTGGATTTCAACTTTTTATGTTTTAATTTAAGTGTAACTGTGAGCCACTCAGAGTAACCCTATGGCAGGGGTGTCAAACTCAAGGCCTGTGGGCCCAATGTGGCCCACAGGGTACTTAGAAAACCCTGGAAAAGGTGAAGGACCAGTGTGAGAGAAAAATTCCCTCCCAGTTGCTGTGCCTATTAATGACCTTTGGCTTAGATAATTGAATAAGCCAATCAGAGCGCAGCTCCTAGCTTTGAATCTCCCGGGCTTTTCTAACTGCCACTGAGACAGTATATAAAGAGCTGCTAGCCAGCAGGCAACTTAGTTTGGGGTCAGAGGCAAAGCTGAAGTCACTAAAGTCTCCTCCTTCTGAGGAAGAAAGACCCGGACTCCAATCGCACAGAGAGATGGCAGAAAGAGCTGACCGGACATTGCAAAAGGAAACTGACCACTGATGTTCTTTTTTATTATTATTATTATTATATTATATTTATATACCGCTCTACTCCCGGGGGACTCAGGGCGGTGTACAGACAAATGATAAAATACATATAATACAAATATTTTAAAGAATTGATTAAAATACAATTAAATAATTTGGTCTTAAACCTAAAATTAAAACTCTAAATTTATGAGATTAAGATTTAAGAATATAAGAGCAATTTTAGAAGAGGTTAGTCCAGGCCAGCCTGCTGGAATAGAAACGTCTTGAGGGCACGGCGGAAAGCGCGGAGATCTGGGATTGTCCGTATCTCCGGGGGGAGCTTGTTCCACATGGTGGGTGCCCCCACAGAGAAGGCTCTCCCCCTGGGGGCCGTCAGTCGACACTGTTTGACCGACGGCACCCTGAGAAGCCCCTCTCTATGGGAGCGTACTGGTCGGTGAGAGGGTACTGGTGGCAGAAGGCGGTCTCGAAGATAGCCCGGTCCTAAGCCATGGAGCGTTCTAAAGGTGGTAACCAAAACCTTGAAGTGCACCCGGAAGAACACAGGAAGCCAGTGCAGCTCGCGCAGGAGGGGTGTCACATGGGAGTGCCACATCGCTCCCATAACTACCCGCGCGGCTGTATTCTGGACCAACTGGAGCCTCCGGGTGCTCTTCAAGGGGAGCCCCATGTAGAGAGCATTGCAGTAGTCCAGGCGGGAAGTGACGAGGGCATGAGTGACCGTGTTTAATGAGTCCCGATTTAGAAAGGGGCGCAACTGGCGTATCAGGCGAACCTGATAAAAAGCCCTTCTGGCCACAGCCGTCAGGTGTTCTTCTAAAGATAGCTGTGAGTCCAGAAGGACGCCTAAGTTTCGAGCCCTCTCCATGGGGGCTAATGACTCGCCCCCAATAGTCAGTGTTGGCACCAACTGACTATATCGGGATGTCGGAAACCACAGCCACTCGGTCTTGGATGGGTTGAGCCTGAGTCTGTTCCTCCCCATCCAGATCCGTACAGCCTCCAGGCACCGGGACATCACTTCAAGGGCATCATTGGGGTGGTCTGGGGTGGAGATGTACAGCTGGGTGTCATCAGCATACTGGTGGTACTTCACCCCAAAACCACGGATGATCTCACCCAGTGGCTTCACATAAATGTTGAACAGAAGGGGCGAGAGAACCGATCCCTGTGGTACCCCACATATAAGGGGCCTCGGGGTCGATCTCTGCCCCCCTGCCAACACAGACTGCCACCGGTCAGAGAGAAAGGAGGAGAACCATCGCAACACGGTGCCCCTCACTCCCAACTCTTCCAGCTGGTGCAGCATGATACCATGGTCGATGGTATCAAAAGCCGCTGAGAGATCTAATAGGACCAGGGCAGAGGAACAACCCTTGTCCCGAGCCCTCCAGAGATCATCAACCAATGCAACCAATGCCGTTTCCGTGCTGTGTCCAGGCCTGAAGCCCAACTGGAATGGATCCAGATAAGATGATTCATCCAGGTACTGAGGAAGCTGTTGTGCTACCACACTCTCAACAACCTTCGCAACGAAGCGAAGGTTGGAGACTGGACGGTAATTAGCCAATATTGCCGGGTCCAGGGAAGGCCTCTTGAGGAGAGGTCTCACCACTGCCTCTTTCAAGGCAGCAGGAAAGACACCCTCACTCAGAGAAGCATTTATAATCCCCTGGAGCCAGCCTCGTGTAACCTCCCGAGAGGCCAGCACCAACCAGGAGGGACACGGGTCCAATAAACATGTGGTAGCATTCAGCCTCCCCAGTATCCTGTCCACATATTCGGGAGTCACAGAATCAAACTCTTTCCAGGTGGTATTCTCAAGACCTGCCTCCATCCTTTCCTCTGAATCTACTATGTCAGAGTCCAGGTGTTCCCGAATCTGAGCGATTTTATCATACAGATATTGAACAAAATCCTCGGCTCTACCCTCCAAGGGGTCTTCCCACGCTTCCTGAAGGAGCAGGGAGCGGGTCACCCTAAACAAGGCGGCCGGGCGGTTATCTGATGATGCAATAAGAGCGGAAAAATAGTTATGTTTTGCCGCTTTTATCGCCACTAGGTAAGTCTTAATATGAGATCTTACCAGTGTTCGGTCAGATTCAGATCGGCTGGCTCTCCAACTGCTCTCCAGGCGTCTTTTCCGACGCTTCATCTCCCTCAGCTCCTCAGTGTACCAAGGAGCCAGGCGAGATCGGCGTCGAGTCAGAGGCCGCAAAGGCACAACTCGATTCAAGGCCCCGGCAGCCTCCCTATCCCAGGTGGCCACCAGGTCTTCGATCGAGCCATGTGCCAGAGCCTCAGGAAATGGCCCAAGCTCCTTCTGGAACCTATCTGGGTCCATCAGGCGCTTGGGGTGGAACCACCTTATCGGTTCCGCCTCCCTGCGGCGGGGTGTGGTGGTTCGAAGGTCAAAGTGAAGGAGGGAGTGATCCGACCATGACAAGGGCTCAATCACTATATCCCCTATCTCAAGATCACTCAACCACTGACCAGAGACAAAAACCAGGTCCAGCGTGTTTCCCTCAGTGTGAGTAGGGCCATGAACTAACTGGGTCAGGTCCATGGCCGCCATGGAAGCCATGAACTCCTGAGCCACCTCAGACGCCTCACCGACGGATGGCAGGTTGAAATCTCCCATGACTATAAGTCTAGGGATATCAACCGCCACCGCGGCTATAACGTTGAGTAGCTCAGGCAGGGCTGCCGCCACGTAGCAGGGAGCCAGGTACGTAACTAGCAAGCCCATCTGTACCCCATGACCCCACTTCACAAGGAGGGACTCACATCCGACCGTCTGAGGAACAGTGGCCTCCTTCGGGCCAAGACCTTCTCTAATGATAACTGCCACCCCCCCACCCCTCCCCTGTGACCTTGGCTGATGAAATGCTCGGAAACCAGGTGGGCACATCTCTATGAGAGAAACCCCTCCCTCCTGGCCCATCCAGGTCTCCGTAATACCTGCCAGGTCCGCTCCCCCCTCTTGAACAAGATCACAAATGAGGGGGGCTTTGTTTACCACAGACCTGGCGTTGCATAGCATCAGCCGAAGGTCCAGGGCCTGAGGGTCTGTGCAACCTGGGGAACGAGCAGAGCATTGGGGGCCGGAGCATGCCACCGCTTGAAGACAGCGAGCGCGTACTCCCTTCACTTGATATGGCCCCCTACTCCCGCCATATCTGCCCCTCCCACCTATAGTACTGATGTAATGTCTACCGATAGTATAAGCTCTAACCCCCTCCTTGACTCCGGATTTCGTATCACCTCCGTCGTGCTCCTTAGCCGGACTAGACCCTGTCCCTTGCAGATTAACCCCTGAACCCACACAACCCACCCCCCTCCCGGGAGGTCCCCCAGCCTCCTTATTTACATTAGAAACCACCCTCCTCCCAGATCTTTTTAAAATAGAGTTTGAAAAACTATCTAAAAAACCCCAAAGCTTCCGGTTCTTAGCATACCACCTCTCGGGGTTCCAAAACCCGTCCTTGAGGGCGGCCCTAGATAATTGGGAGGGCCAAACCTGCGAGAGGGGGGAATCTCGCAGTGTGAGGAGTTCTGTTTTTGAATACATTAGAGGAGAGATGGAATTGGAAGTGATGAAAGGCTAATTTTCTTCTTAAAGGTGTTAAAGATGGTTTAAAATAGATGGTTAAGACAAAAAGGTAAGGTGGATAGTTGTACAAGGAAGCCGGTATACTATAACATCGGAATACCATCACCCTTTCATGGTGATGGGAAGTCTTGTGATTAAATAAGTTGGTCCAAAAGGGGGATAAGAGTCTTAATGACTGCCTTCTCATAGTGACCAGTCTACAGTTTCAAAAACAGTAGAGGAGATGGTCCATCCCATCCAAGTGAATAGATGTATAGATAAATCGTTCAAGACTCTCGATGTCTGTGCTTCCTCCCTTTTTGATACAAGCAAATCTGAAGGTAAGGTGGAAAAGTAAGGTGGAGCATCCAGGCAGAAGAGATGAGATCGAATAATCAGGATAGCCAGGACAATCAGGATAGTTGGGAGGAAAATGTTTAAAAATGTTTAAAATGAAGGCTGTAAATTGATCAAGCAGCTGCAAGGTTTCGCTGAATGGCCCAAACTAGGTCTAGGTCTAGTAAAGGGGGGGGGGGGGAGAGAAATGGTTGAGGGGAAGATCAAAAGAATTATGTCCTCATTTTTCAGCCCCCATCACCATCATGCTCTTTTAGACAGGGCCATTCAGGTAATTATGTTGAAACCTCTCCTTTAATATTTAAGGGGGAGTTGTCCAGGCCCCCTTCCTATTATAATGAGGGGGAAGTAGTCGTTTGCAGCAAAGCTCTCTCTATCATCACGAAGAGGACAGCCTAGTCTCCCGATGTTGCTGTTGTTATTGTTGTCGTCATCATTGTTGTGAGTGTCATGGCAGCCAGCTCCTCCCCTGTAGCCATGGCAATCGGCCCTGCTTCGCCACCCACGGCGCCCAGCCTGCAGCAGATTAGATTTTCTGCAGCCCAGGCACCATCGCCGCAGTCTCCGCTGCCGCTGCCACCGCCATAGCCACATTTCTGATCGTTGCTTCAACCGCGTTAGCTTAGCAGCCGTTTGGCTCGTGACAGCCAGGCCCCGGTCTTAGCGCTCGCCGCTGCCTGCCACTTGCCACACATCCCTAACAACCTCCACGGCGGCTTAATGATCTTCTGGCTCCATCTGCGGCTCGATTCGAGCCGGCTACACTTCAGCTTGCTGGGTGGAGGTTGCAAGATGGTCAGCTGGTCCCCCAACACCTCCGAAAGAGCCTAACATCGCCCCCTCGTCCTCGGCGATCAATATGGAGCCGCCATATTTGTCTGCTACCCGGAAGGAATCCTTCCTTTAATAGACTTTGTTTTATTTATGTAAATAAAAACAGTTTAGTTTAAACTCTTCTGAGACTTGTCTGTTTGGTGAATTGTAAAGAGATAAAGTTGCGGTCTACCAACCCTCCATAACAACTGGCCCATGGTGCCTCTGCCAGCGAAAACAGAGCTCGGGAAGGCCACATGCAGCCCTACCGAGCTCTGTTTTTGCTGGCAGAGGATTGTGGGAGGCCATCACAGCTGAAAACAAAGCTCGGGAGCCCATTTTGGCCGGCAGAGCACTTAGGCGTCACAGGCCCTCCTGACACCAGTGTCGTCGAGTTGCCCACCCCCACCCTGGACAAGCTCACACCGGCCCCCTAAAGT
Source organism: Ptyas mucosa (assembly GCA_012654045.1). Taxonomy (NCBI): domain Eukaryota; kingdom Metazoa; phylum Chordata; class Lepidosauria; order Squamata; family Colubridae; genus Ptyas; species Ptyas mucosa. The sequence goes on from WNWU01000013.1 coordinate 16,617,831, forward strand.
CAAACACAACCCTGATGCGGCTGATGAAATGTATTTATTTATTTATTTATTTATTTATTTATTTATTTATTTATTTATGTATTTATTTATTTATTGGTTCGATTTATATGCCGCCCTTCTCCGGAGATTCAGGGCAGCTTACAATGCGTTAAGCAATAGCCTTCATACTTTTTTTGTATATACCTGCTTAGTAGGGCTTTCGGGTCCCCCTAAGCGGAGTTCTTTTTTATACAAAGTCAGCTTATTGCCCCCACAATCTAGGTCCTCATTTTACCTACCTCGGAAGGATGGAAGGCTGAGTCAACCTTGAGCCTGGTGAGATTTGAACTTGCAGTAATTGCAGGCAGCTGGCAGCTAAATGCTACTTAACAGCACTTTAGTCCGCTGCGCCACCAAAGCTCCTTAAATTGAAATTGAGTTTGACACCCCTGCCCTATGGTAAAATGGGCGGCCAATAATTTTATAAATACATAAAAATAAATAAATAAATATTCCTTGGGATTCCTGGCGATTAATAGTATCTTCCAATACTGTGAGCCTTTCTGTTTCTAGCAGGTGGCAGTTTAGCAAAGGTTAATCCATATATCTTATTCTGTTTTATTTCTGCATAAATCAGCAGCTCTCAAAAGCACGAAGATCATATTTAAATTGGTACGAGAAATGGATTTTCTTCCAAAAGCATTATATATTTAAAATTTAAATATGTATTTTAATCAGAATTCTGAGCTCAGAATTTTGTGGGGATAGATAAGCAGTAAAAAAAAAGTTTATGTTGGCAAAAGTATATATGCGAGGTGGCGAGAATGAACAATCAATGGAGTAGCTTGTCTCCCAGAGTTGTGGGTTCTCCATCCCTGGAGGTTTTCCAAAATAGGCTGGACAACTATTTGACTGGGATAGCAGGAGGGTGGATTAGAAGAGCCGAAGTGGCACAGTGGTTAGAGTGCAATACTGCAGCTACTTCAGCTGACTGCTAGTTCAGCAGATCAGCGGATCAAATCTCACCGGCTCAAGGTTGACTCAGCCTTCCATCCTTCCGAGGTGGGTAAAATGAGGACTCAGATTGTTGGGGGCAATATGCTATTTAGTATACTGTCTTTGGTGTAAGCCACCCAGAGTCCTCGGAGAGTGGGCGGCATAGAAATATGACTAATAAAAATAAATAATAAAATAATAAACAGAAGACCTTTGAGGTCCCTTCCAGCCCTATGATTCTGTGTTCTGTGTTCTATATTTTGTTAAACAAACGGACAACGATAACTGTTATTATAAAAATCAGATCCTCTGAGAAACTGCAAAGATTCAGAATTCCTTGTCTATGTTAAGCTATATATATCACATTTTATTTTCACCGTTTAATTGTTGTTTCGCTTTTATGGAGTTTTCAGAGAACATTAAAATCTCTTCCGAATGTAAAGTGAAAGGAGGTATAGTAAATAAGTTAGAAAATGTGCAAATTGGAAAGTGAAAGCATAATGCTGTTACTATTTAAAGCACCCACCTCCTCCCACTTATGACTGTATAATTGTAACCTTGTTTCTGGTATCCTTAAGATTTATATTGACTGTTTCCCTATGACTATCATTAAGTGTTGTACCTTATGATTCTTGACGAATGTATGTTTTGTTTCATGTACTCCGAGAGCATATGCACCAAGACCAATTCCTTGTATGTCCAATCATACTTGGCCAATAAAGAATGCTATTCTATAAAGAATTCTATTTTAGATACTGAGCCAGAAACTATAAATTAAATCAATTTTGTTTAGTGATCAGTCCATGAAGTGCATGCAGAAGGAAACATCTTTAAAAAAATAAATAAACCATTTTTAATTGATTAAAATGTTTAATGTGCTTAGGTTTAGAAAATTAAAATCAAGTGAGGGACTACAAATCTAAAGATAAATGTATCACACCATGATATCTGGCACATGCCCTATTTGGAACATACCTCATTTAATTCTGAATCAAAGCCCAGTTTCATGAGAATGATAATAGTTGCCAAAATAACATCCAAATCCTGTTATCATTTTGCCTCTTGTATGCTGAGAATTACAGGCATGCTAACTGGGTTAAACTATAGATGATAGTTTGATTGACTGAATTCATGCAACACATTTTATCCCATTACTGAATTAACCCATTTTCAAGATTCACACAACCCACTAATCCATATAAAATTGGTTATCGAGGAATCTAACCACAACGGAAGGCAGACACTAGGTTGCTAACTAACCTTGTTAAGGAGATGTTACAAAATCATCATCTTCATCGTTTTCCTAGCATTATTCCCCTAGAAGTAGGATCTGATTTGTGGATTGACAAAACACCATCTTGCATGATCAAACACATCACATTTGCATTTTGACAGAGATGGCTATAGATCCATTGGTTGGGACAAAAAAACCTGATTGACCGGATTGTCACCTGGAACTGACATTAGTTTGGTCTGCGTTCAACTCAGCACTGCTCTGGTAGGTGGGCAGTATCCAGTATCACTATTAGAAGGAATAAGCCTTCCCACCAGATGTTACAAAATACATTTACATTATTTCTAGCTGATTGTCATTAACATACATACACACACACACAAATACATAAGGTAGTATATTTAGGGAGGAAAAATAGAAGACACACAAGAGGTGGGCATTTGATGGAAACATTACTTCAGAGAAGGACTTTGATGTACACATGGACAAGAAGTTGAACCTATTCCAGCCAATATGAGACAACCAGAAGGTGTGCTTCTGGGCAGGGGGAGCATGGGGGGTCGTGTGTGCATGTGTAGGGGATGGGGCATTACATCATGGGTGTGGGCACACGCACATGCGACCTCCCCGTGAGACCCCCACTTTTGGCACACGACGGCAAAAAGTTTAGCCATCACTGACCTAGGGAGTTTCTGGACTCTCTATCTCTTGAGTTTTTAAAGAAGAGACTGGACAACCAGAACATGATTTACCTGATTTTTCTGCTCATTATAAAGAACAGGACTCTACGATCCCTCTGTAGTTTATTGTTCTATGATTCCCCCGGGGAAAAATGCATATTATCCAATGGTTACTGCTAGAGAAATTGTATAAGATATGCTCTTCATGTTTTTCCCCCTCAGAGACTGAGGCCCACATTTGTCTGTTGACTGGTATGCTCAGACAAACATTTCAAAGTGGACATAGCAAAAGAAATTATTTGATCTAGTTGATATTAAATTAATGCCCGTTTAATTATACATAGTGAATTTAATTATTCCTTCTGAATTCAAGAACCTTCTGGTTGTCTCACTGAAAAGGATTAGGTTGGGCCTCTCTTGGAAATAGCTCAGAATTGAATTGTGGCGTAGGGCATGTCAATTTTTTTTCAATTTTCAAACATTAGGGGTGCTCAAAAGTTGTGACGTGCTTTGGGGATTATAAAGATATTTATTTTAATATAATTTAGATGTGCCTGGTAAGTGACTACAGCAATAGCATCACTTTTTAACATTTTGTTTGTTTCATTTGGAGTCCTTGGTGCTCTCTGAGCTTGGTTCTTTGCTTGCAGACATTTCATTACCTAGCTAAATAATATCATCAGTGCAAATGAATGTAGGATTGTTCCCTGCTTGTGGCATGATGAAAACTCTTTAATCTTACAACACACGGACAGACTCAATCACAAATTCAACTGGGAAACTATGAGCATCCCAGACCAAGTTAAATCCAAAAATATTATCAATCACCCATCAAAGAGCCTGAGTGGCGTAGCAGGCTAATGCCTCCTATAAGGCAGCATTTAACATCCAGCTGCCTGCAATTACTGTAAGTTCGAATCTCACCAGGCTCAAGGTTGACTCAGCCTTCCATCCTTTCTAAGGTGGGTAAAATGAGGACCCGGTTTGTGGGGGCAATAAGCTGACTTTGTATAAAATATACAAAAGTATGAAGGCTATTGCTTAACGCCTTGGAAGCTGCCCTGAGTCTCCGGAGAAGGGCGGCATATAAATAAGAACAAAAATAAATAAATAAATACATACATACATACATACATACATAGAAATAAACCCTATCTACACACTATTGAGTACCAATAGCATTTAGACTTATATACTCCTTCACAGTGCTTTACAGTCCTCTCTAAGTTGTTTACAGAGTCAGCATATTGCCCCCAACAATCTGTATCTTCATGTTACCAACCTTGGAAGGATGGAAACTTCCAGGTCAACCTTGAGTCTCATCAGGCTCAAACTCCAAGCTGTGGGCAGAGTTTGCCTCCAATACTGCACTTAACCAGTATGCCATCAGGGATCCTAATTCCAAAAAGACAATAAAAAGGTAAGAAGGAAACAAGAAGACTGGAATATCCTCTCCAGCAGCCAACATCCAGATAAGCAGGGATGAATACCAGGCAAACAATCAATCAGAAAATAGTAATCTCATCAAGAAACTACCAAGGAGGAAACCCAGCCCCTTGCAACACTAGCAGGAAGCAAACCCCACTCTCACTTTCACTGGTGATGTTACCTAGTTAGGAAATGAAATGTCTACAAGCAAGCAACCAAGCTCAGAGACCTCACCAAGGACCTCACAGTTCAACTCTGAGCTACAAATATTCTCTTTTATCAGCATCAAGGACGTTTTAGGAATAGAAGTCCACATATCTTAAAGATGGCAAATTTGACAGGCGTTAATTTACATCGACATATTGCATGGGTACACTGTTTAAAAATTGGAGAACTGAACTGCATAAGTTGAAGATGTGCAATTTTGAAAGACAGAGGCATTTCCATCCACATATCGGCTTGGGAAGAACAATATCAAGAAATTAAAATGCCAGCTAAATTAATTTTCTCCCCGAACTGCCTAATTATAACTTTGATATATCTCAGTGTTGCAAATTAATGACGCTAGTATTATCAGCCATTGCATGACATCAGCTTGCAAATTATATTTTGCCCGAGGATAATCGCAGACACCCTTTTGTCTCTTCTTTTATATCTGTTTCTCAACACATGTGAGGCCTTTCTCGTCATGCTGTAAAACAAATACATATATTTAAAATATGATTGAATGGATTCATTTCCCCGAGTCTCCTTCTCTCTTTCTTCCCTTTTGCCTATGTCAGCTGCTTTACCAATCTGTACCCTAAACATTGTCAATTCTATCTTTATGCCCACATACATATTCATCAAGTTTTTACATTTGGGAGTTGGTGACAATATGCAGAGTGTTGAAAAGAAGGAAGAAATAGTTGGGCGAAGAGATTAAAGGCATGAGATGAAGAAAAGCAGCTAAAACCAATTTATATTGATTATTTGTACCCTATGCAGTGGTGGGATTCAGCCAGTTCGCACCACTTCGGGAGAACCGGTTGTTAACTTTCTGAGCAGTTGGTGAACTGGTTATTGGAAGAAATCATTAGGGCAGAGAACCGGTTGTTAAATTATTTCAATCCCACCACTGCTATCATTAAGTGTTGTACCTTATGATTCTTGATGAACGTATCTTTTCTTTTATGTACACTGCACCAAGACAAATTCCTTGTGTGTCCAATCACACTTGGCCAATAAATTCTATTCTATTCTATTCTATTCTATTCTATTCTATTCTATTCTATTCTATTCTATTCTATTCTATTCTATTCTATATCAATAGTCCACTCTTTTTGTACATCTTTCTATCTTTGCAAACCATCACTTCCATAATATCTATAGAGTGATTCGTACATTATATTTTATTAATTAAATTTCTTACCTCATTCTAGAAACTTTCTAGACTCTAGAAATAGAGTCTAGAAAGATGATTAGGGGACTGGAGCTAAAACATGAAGAATGGTTGCAGGAATTGTTTAATGAAACAAAGGACTAGGGCAGAGGTGGGATTCCAATAATTTAACAACCGGTTCTCTGCCCTAATGACCGGCTGGGTGGCCATGGCCAGGGTGGGAGTGGCCATGGGAAGTGACAGGCAGCACTCATAAGTGTGAAAAATGGACATAAGTCACTCTTTTCAGTGCTGTTGTAACTGAATAGTCACTAAATGAACTGTTGTAAGTCAGCACTCAGCCTGCAATTTAACTACCAATTCGCCCAAGCCGGCTGAATACCACCACTGACTAGGGGTGACATGAGAGCAATGTTCCAATATCTGAGAGGCTGCCACAAGAAGAGGGAGTCAAGCTATTCTCCAAAGCACCTGAAGGTAGGACAAGAAGCAATGGGTGGAAACTAGTCAAGGAGAGAACCTACCTAGAACTAAGGAGAAATTTCCTGACAGTGAGAACAATTAATAATGGAACAACTTTCCTCCAGAAGTTGTTGGTGCTCCAACACTGGAGATTTTAAGAAGAGATTGGACCACCATTTGTCTGAAATAGTATATAGGGTTTCCTGCTTGAACAAGGGGTTGGACTAGAAGATCTCTAAGGTACCTTCCAACTATGCTATTCTGTTATCCTTTTTAAAGGATCTCATCAATTCCATCCAACCCTATCTTTAGTGATCTCCTCCTTCCTCTTTTGACCCATTCACTCTTCTTTCAAATATCCAATTTAAAGTTTGATCCTCATTTATTCTCTCTGTACAACTAAACCACCTCAATCTATTTCTTTTCTACTGTTCCCTCCCCTTTGCATTCAATGAAATTGTTTTGTCCTTGCAATTATTTAATTACAAGTGGCTCAGTGATCTGTGTAAGTATCTTTTCTTTCATTTTACAATCCGGAAGCTTGCAGTCACCTTGACTTCCCCAGTTTGAACAACTGTCCAAGGGAACAGACAGAAGAACATCCTTGGGGGCGTTTTCAGTAAATGGGTTACTATCACCATGAAGAGAAGGATTTGGGGAAGTTCTTCTCACTTTGGAAAAAATCAAATAAGTTGTTAACTCTGTTGCTCTGTCCACAAATCAACTGAGAATTTTGAAAGGCCGTTATCACTACACTTTAGATTTCAGGAGGGACACAGTGGCTCAGTGGCTAAGACGCTAAACTTGTCGATCGAAAGTTTGGCAGTTCAGCGTTCGAATCCCTAGTGCCACGTAACGGGTCAAGCTCCCATTACTTGTCCCAGCTTCTGCCAACCTAGCAGTTTGAAAGCACGTAAAAAAGGCAAGTAGAAAAATAGGGACCACCTTTGGTGGGAAGGTAACAGCGTTCTGTGCGCCTTTGGCATTTAGTCATGCTGGCCACATGACCGCAGAGACGTCTTCGGACAGCGCTGGCTCTTCGGCTTTGAAACGGAGATGAGCACTGCCCCCTAGAGTCGGGAATGACTAGCACATATGTGCGAAGGGAACCTTTACCTTTAGATTTCAGGGAACAAAGACATAGAATGTAAGGTATTACATTTAGGAAGGAAAAATATTAGCCACACAAAGAAAGCAGGAGATTCATAACATGGTAGCACTGCATGGGAAAAGAACATGGATGTGATCATAGAAAAAAAAACAATGAACATGATTCAATAGGGAGGCAGCTGCTAGAAGGACTAGACTAAGGTAGCACCTGGATTGCATCAGAAGAAAGATACATCAGAAGAAAAATATGACATCCTCATTCTCTTCTGTCCTGTACCAATGAGAACGGAGTATCTGTATGATTTTGGGCACCACATTGCCAGAAGGATATTGATAGATTAAAAGAATAACGTAGAATAATATCATTGTAGGGACCTTGGAGGTCTTCTAGTCCAAACCCCTGCTTAAGCAAGAGACCCTATACCACTTCTGACTAATGGGTCTGGAAAAATGGACAAAAGAAGTCCAGAGAAGAGTGACAAAGATGATACAGAGAACTGAGAAGATGCCCTCTGAGGATACAAGTAATCCACTGGTGGTATTCAGCCGGTTCGCACCAGTTTGGGTGAACCGGTAGCGGCGACCTGCAGGTGGCCCTGTCCCGCCCACCTGCCCTGACACTATGCCATCCTATTTAGCCACGTTTTCCAAGCCACATGCATGCATGCAAGCCAGACCAAGAGCAAAGTAGCATGCGCGGAAGCCCGGGCACATGTGCAGATGACGTGTGTGAGAGCGAAGTGAGCGTGCATGTGTGCGCGCTCACATTTTCAGTGCGCGGCAAACCGGTGGTAAAAGTATGTGGCACCCAATCTGAAGTAATCCTCAGATTAAAACCACAATTGGGATCAGAATCTTGATCGTTGATTGAAGCGGTTGTTTAGTGAAATACCCACATGACTATTTTGCTCGTGGCTGTTAAGTGGCCATGTGGGTGATTAAGAGCTGTGGTGGCACAGTGGTTAGAATGCAGTATTGCAGGCTAACTCTGCTCATGCCAATCAGGTTCAATCCTCTTCAGCTTGTGGTTGTCTCAGCCTTCCATCCTTCCGAGGTTGGTAAAATGAGGAGCAAATTGTTGGGGGAAATATCTTGACTCTGTAAACTGCTTAGAGAGGGCTGTAAAGCACTGTAAAGTGG